>CALSFV010000363.1:0-283000 GCA_943737045.1 Parapristionchus giblindavisi | reverse complement strand
TAATACTCTTTCTTCTTTTCATGAAAAGCTCTAGATATATTTGTTTATAGCTTTTTTCTCTGTTCTCGCTTGCTAATTGAACGACTGACGGATCTTGGCAGGTGTTCGAAAGGAGACACGAGGTCTAAGTTTCGAAAAGGTGGTTGCATTGGGTCGAATGAGAACCGATGAACGATAATCAACCACATCGATCTGATTATTAGAGAAATTTCCTTTTCGCATATTTCGGGAAATCTGCTAAATTTCATAAATTGGTGCTACAATTTCCTAGATGTATTGAATAGATATCTAGCTATGGCCAAAGCATCATCTTCAGAAAAGTTATCGTTCGTGAGCTACATGATGGGCGACCCTTTCCCTTATTGCTCAATCAGATCGCTGTGTCGAATGGATTATAACTATGCTTTGAATATTCCTCTTTTCTCTCATATGCAAGTAGTTCTCATCCAGTCGGCTCTCATCCGACCAGTGCCGTTCTTCGCTTTGCTTTCGCTCTGTTTCTAGCACACTCTATATGGTTAGAGCCGTCTACAGCTGTATTCCTTCTATGGCTTTTTTTTATTCTACAGGCCTCTCCAGTTGATATATGTATATATTCCTTGTTCTCCTCCTCTCCTCTCCAAAAGAGGGGCGTTCTACAATAACATGTTTACTGCGTAACCCATTTCTCTCTCTCTCTCTCTCTCTCTCTCTCTCTCTCTCTCTCTCTCTCCTCACCCACCTCTCTCTCTCTCCCCCTCGTCTCTCTCTCTCTCTCTCTCTCTCTCTCCCCCTCCCTCCCTCCCTCTCTCTCCCTCTCTCTCTCCCTCTCTCTCCCCTCCCTCCTCTCGCAGTTCTTTCATCTTCCGTTCTATCCATATTGTTGTTGGTGTGTCTAGAGGCCCAGTCAGGCCCCCTTCACGTCTGACCGAGAAGAAGAAGAAGAAGAAGAAGAATGAATAGAGGCACTTTCGACTTTTCCTCCTCGTGACTTTTTTTCGATTGTCTTTTCTTTGATAGGTAATGAAACATTTGTCCTTAGTTACTTCTTTGACAAGTCGTAAAATGAGTTGTTTTGTGTTTGTCATTCGTCGCTTGAAAAGTCGAGAATAGCAGCGAACAATTCATTCTGTTTTATAGGCATACTTTCTTCTGAAACCTATGTACATTTATGAGGGTTTCCGAAGTTATTGTTCTTTTTCATTAATATTATTATTCTTATTACGTTTTTCGTTTCCCTTGAAAGGACCGAAACTACTTGATGTTCTAACAATGAGCACTACATCTCAATCAATCCTCTCCGCTCTGGCAATGCTCTCTCGCTTGCTTCGTCTACGAGAGAGCTTTACCAGAGCGGAGAGTAAAAGTAGCTCGGGGTGTGAATTAATCTGTTTATGATCTGATTCCTGACTCCATTTTCTCTTCCTACATCTCGCAATCTTCTCATCAAAAACGTTATAGGCTTATTCCACTCTGCCTCCCTCTCCCTCTCCCTCTCTCTCCCTCTCCCTCTCACTCTCCCTCTCTCTCCCTCTCCTTCTCCCTTTACCTTTCCCTCTCTCCCTCTGCCTCCACCTTCCATCCTCTTCCAATATAGATTCTGCCATTTCTTGCGAGTGCTTTAATAATCTCCACTTTCTCTTACACTGTTCGTATTAAACACGTGTTTCATCTATTTTTCTTGTCGATGTCCAAAGATCAAAGATCAAAGATCAAAGATAATTTCCAGAACTTCTCCCAGTCCGGAGCTGCAATATGCTGTCCAATCTATTCAATAATGGTATGTAAAATTTTCCACTTTTCAAAATTTTATCGTTTTTAAAAAAAATTTTAACAAAGTTTAGTTGGACCATTACATCGGAAATTGATGTTTTGAGGAACAGCCTTGTGGTTCTAGGACCGTGTTTTGGAATCCATGTCGCTCTATCTCTACCTCTCGCTTTCTCTCCCTCTCCCTCTCCCCTCTCTCTCCCTCTCCCTCTCATTCTCGAGACCCATAACAACAATAGTGTATCCGTCTTTTTTCCCTTCCGGAAGTGCATGAGAGTGAGTCATAACCAATTTCATGTGATAGAAGAAGAGAAAAACGGATGAAGAATGAGATGGGAAAACGAGTAACAGATGGGGGGAATAAGGGATAAGGAGAGAAAAAGAGGGAGAGAGGGAGAGGGAGAAAAGGAGAGGGAGAGGGAGAGGGAGAGGGAGAGGGAGAGAAGGATAGAGGGAGAGGGAGAAGGAGAGGGAGAGGGAGAGGGAGAGAAGGATAGAGGGAGAGGGAGAAGGAGAGGGAGAGGGAGAGGGAGAGGGAGAAGGAGAAGGAGAGGGAGAGGGAGAGGGAGAGGGAGAGGGAGAGGGAGAGGGAGAGGCAGTTGAGAGGGATTCAGAAGTATAATAATAATGAGCATTGGGAAAGATAAAAGTTGATGTTTGAGATGCTCGGCAGATGTGATCAGCGTTTCTGTAGTGTATGATGCTAAAGAAATTGTGGAGAGGGAGAGGGAGAAGGGAGAGGCAGAGAAGGAGAGGGAGAGGGAGAGAGGGAGAGAGAGAAAGGAATTGAGGGAGAGAGAGAGAGAGAGAGAGAGAGAGAGAGAGAGAGAGAGAGAGAGAGAGAGAGAGAGAGAGAGAGAGAGAGAGAGAGAGAGAGAGAGAGAGAGAGAGAGAGAGAGAATGACTAAGAGGAAGAGGGAGAGAGAGAGGAAGAGGGAGAGAGAGAGAGATAATGAGAAAGAGGAAGAGGGAGAGAGAGAGAGGGAGAGGTAGAGTTCATGGCTGCAAAAAGGGTATCTCTTTGATCAAGAGAGCTCTTCCACATTCTATTCATTGCTTATTCTTCCACTTTTTCCATGTAAACCACTCATGCTCTCTCTAGACTTTCTCTCATCTATGCCATGCGTCGAGCTCCAAGCCACACCGTAGCCCTTAGTTCAGCTCCAGCTGTGGAGCTGCTAGAGAACCCGGAGCTCCGTCTTATCGGCTTGAATTGTTGCCCATGATAGATTCTTTGTGAATTGCTCCTTCGTCCATGATTATATTCAAAAGATGCGAAAACAAATGAATAATAGGGAAATCTATCCTTCTTTAACACATTCTCTCGCCATTTTTCGTCATGAATCTTTTCTTTTACTCTTAATTCCACATATATATATTCATGCTAAAGAACTTTGTAATTTGCAATTTCAGAAATGAGAAATGGGCGGTGAATTAGCTTTTTTTCTATGATCTTTGATAATGATTTTATTTTTTAAATCAATTCATTATCTCTGACCCCCATATTTCAGCCAAGAAAGAGATGGAGAAGATCGCTCACGACATCTCTGACGCGGCCAATCAGAATCCCGGAGCTCCTGGAGCTCCCGGAGCTCCTGCAGCTGCAGCTCCAGGCCAGACCGTAGACAAGCCAGCCGGAGATGAACAGCCCAAGGAACCGACTCCTCCTGGAGGTGAGCTTTGGATATTATTTGTTTATTCATCGAATATAATGAAAAGGAAGAATTCTCTTTTGAAAGGAAAGGTCCAAAGAAGGAATGCAAAGACAACTCTTCGTTTCTTTCTCTCATTTTACACACAGTAACTCATCTCTTATTTTCCTTTTGAACACTGCATCAATGCTATGAGATATACTCAATCTTCTTTTAGATTCGTCTTTAAAAGTACACCCTAACAATGAGCTAATTTTACTCTACGCATTGGCAATACTCTCTCATAGACAAAGAAAGCGAGAGAGTGTGGCCAGAGCGAAGAGTTTCAAACTAGCGGTGTCTCTTTACTAAATGTTTGATAAGAAATGTTTAATCAGCTGAAGTCATTAATCAAGACGGAAACATTGCATCATCTGCTTCTTTTCTTATTCTTCTTTCTTTTGGCGTTACACTTGAACGCCCCCACCTCTACGCCCTCTAGTGTATCTCCCTCTCCCTCTAGAATCTCTCCCTCTCCCTCTAGAATCTCTCCCTCTCCCTCTAGAATCTCTCCCTCTCCCTCTCGTCTTTCCACTTGATCTCTGCAAAGTCAGACAAAAACACGACTTCGCGTCCAACTGACGTAAAGCCACTCCAATTTCACCATAGGTGTCGTTGGGATCTCTACCTCTACCTTTTCTCCCTCTCCCTCTTAAATCTGTCCCTCTCCCACTCCATATACCTCTAGGATCTCTCCCTCCTCCCCTCCTGATCCTCGTCTTCTCCCTATCATCCTTCTACCCCATGTGAAATAATCGTGAAAATCAAATCCTCACACTTGTTCTTGCTCAATTGAGTATCTCTGAGTGATCATGAGAAAAACAGCACATGTCATTGAGGATTGGGGCTCGGGAATGCATCAAAGTTCAAAAAGTTTTAAAAAATGGGATGAAATGTAGAGCGTGTTCTCTCCATTTTGTTTTCGGGTGAAATCTTTCCAACAATAAAATAAATGTTCCGATAGAATTTCCCTAGTGTATACAGAGCTGTTCTCTATTCTATGGATGCTAAAAGGAAAATAGAGCTAACGCTGCAGTTGTAACAACAAAGATACAAGGATTCGGGGGAAAAAAACAAGACTGCATAGATTTATTGTTGCTTTCGACGCAATTTTGTCCAATTTTGGAATTCAATGATCTATTATATTCTATGGCTGCAAAGAAGGAATACAAATGGCAATTAACAAAAGATTAATAAAAAAATAAAATAATTAATTAAATTAATTAAATTAATTAAGCCGGATCTTCAGAGGGAGGATTCTTCTCGGGACTGGTCGATGTGGCCAAGGATGTAGCCAAAGCTATCGATGACAATGCGAAGAAGGGAGCGCAGGCGGTCGGAGATGGAGCCAGTGGAGCTGGTGGGACACACTTATAGTTACTATGAAAGCAAGAACAATCGCTTAATATACAAACTCTCTCAAAATTAATGCTCTCTCGTAAAATATCAGCCCATGTCATTAAAGCGAGCGTAACCTCACTCAATGGTCTCTTCGACGCGCAATACTCTCTCGTTGTTAGAGAACAGAGAAATAGTGTGCGCAATGACGAGACCATTGAGTGAGGTAACGCTCCCTTTAAAGGCACACCCCAAGCTAACTTTACACTCCGCATTGGCAATACTCTCTCGTAGACAAAGAAAGCGAGAGACTGTGGCCAGAGCGGAGAGCTTAAAATTAGCCTGGGCTGTCGCTTTAAAGATAAACCCCTCAAAGTTGCTCATCGAGGATATTTTCAGCACACGCGACTGCCGATGGAGCTAAGGCAGCCAATGATCAGATCGGTGACTTCGCAAAGGCTATCGGAGGAGCCATTGGTTAGGTTTATTATTATTATTATTTTTTTTAAAATTATTTTTTTTCTGTATTTGCTGCCTTTCTTATTCACCGTATAAAATACACATCCACAATGCCTTTTCTATGTTTAGAAAGAGAGCCCAAGTGATATAGTACGCAGATCAGAGAGAGAGCGCGAGGAGGGAAAGGGGAGGGGGTTCATCGAATATAAGAGGTTCAGAAGGTTCTTTGTTCTCATCGACGTAAGTTTACTACAAGTGGTGTATAATACTGTAATGCATTTCGTCAAATGTTCTTTCACTTGTAGTAACTTGCAGCAAACTTCTTATTTATTTGTTTTTTTATTTATTTTATCACATGCTCATGCATGAACGAGACAGTCGAAATAAGAGAAGAAATAATGAATGACATAATAAGTACTCTCAAGGCAAACGATAATGATCGAAAAACAGTGGAAGGAACGAATATGGGGCAGTAAAGGGGGGACTCAGTGTTGTAATTTAAGTAGACTACTAGTTTGGAAATAACAGAGCAGTCGTAACTTTTGAACTAATTGTGAGAATAATACTTATCTTTCAGCCGACAAATTTGGAGGAGGAGTAGATGCAACCAAGAGTTAGTTGATCATTCGATCATTTTATTCGTATTAAATTTTTTTTGCTGTTCCAATTTTTCATTTATAGATCAATTCAAATCGATATTCAATAATTAATCAAAATGTATGAGACCAGCACTCGCAAAAGTGACGGAAGAATCACTAGCATTACCTATTGTTTTGTTATTTCTTGTCTTTGCTTGCAATTTATCGATTTAAAATAATTCATGAATAAATAAAAATAAATAAATAAACAAATAAATAAATAAATACATCTTGATCATTTCAGCCTCGCCTCCACCAGCAGAGGGATTCGGTGAGAAGCACGAAGAAGTTATTGATGATATTGAAGAAGCCGGTAAGATATACTTATTTTTAATTGATATTCAAATAATTTTTAAAAATTTCAGTCCAGAAGAAAGTCTTAGCAGCCGATACTGCGCTTGACGAGAAGGAGAAGGAGGCCAAGGGATTCTGTAAGATTATAGATCAAAGATCAAAGATTTTTCATTTCTCTATTCCAGTCAGCTCTGTCAACGAGAAGATGAGCAGCGCGGTGCATGGACTCAGTGAGGGAGTCAGCGGTGCCGCTCACGCTGTCGGTCAGTTGGTCTTTGATCTTTTATCTTTGATCGTCGAACTTTCATCTTTGATCTTTGCAGCAGATACGACCTCGAAGGCGGCAGGTTCGATCAAGGAGGGAGTTACGGGAGCTGCGACAGTCGTGTCGGATGGAGCCAAGACGGGAATGAAGGCGGTCGCGGAGGGAGGAAAGACAGCTGGTATGAGCTCTTCATTCAAAAAATAATAACGTTTCACCATGAATTGGGATTGAAAATAGCGGTTTGAAAGCCGTAATTAAATTTAACGCTTAATAAATCGCTATATTAAAGGTAGAGCAACCTCTTGAAAAAAAGGCCTCTTTTGTAGAGTTATTCGTAGAGCCTTGAGGAGTACTGGCGGGAATTCAACCTCCGGAAAAATAGAGGGGTAACTGTCCCTTCAATCAGTAGTTTCTTCACTGTCACGATGAAAGTCATTCAGTATGCCGCACCTGTCACGGGTGTATCAAATAAATAAATAAATAAAATAAATAAATATAATAAATAAATAAATGTGCTGACAAATCTTTAGTTGGAGCAGTCTCGAACGCCGCCCACAGTGTGATGGATGGAGCGAAGTCAGCCACGCAGACTGCGACAGACACGACTGTTGATGCAGGTACAGTATTGAAATATTAGTAAACGTCGCCACTTGCTTATGCTGCACCAGATTAGGGAAAATCGAATTGTTCCGCACGTAGGCACACCACGCAAAATCGATGTTGTACTCGTGGTTGTTTGATATTCGTATAGTCAATTGTTTCATGAACCACAATCACGCTTAGAACCTGCACTATGCACGTAATTTCAGTTGAATCAGTTGCGGAAGGAGCTTCAACTGTCGCCGAAGGAGCTCAAAATGTTGCCGGAGCCGCTGTTGACACCGTAAAGGATGGAGCTTCCGCTGTCGCCGATGTGGCTGGATCTGCCGTAAATACTGCCAAGGACGGAGCTTCAGCTCTCGTCGAAGGAGCTCAAAATGTTGCCGGAGCTGCTGTTGACACCGTAAAGGATGGAGCTTCCGCTGTCGCCGATGTGGCTGGATCTGCCGTAGATACTGCCGAGGACGGAGCTTCAGCTCTCGTCGAAGGAGCTCAAAATGTTGCCGGAGCTGCTGTTGACACCGTAAAGGATGGAGCTTCCGCTGTCGCCGATGTGGCTGGATCTGCCGTAGATACTGCCAAGGACGGAGCTTCAGCTCTCGTCGAAGGAGCTCAAGATGTTGCCGGAGCCGCGGTTGACACCGTAAAGGATGGAGCTTCCGCTGTCGTCGATGTGGCTGGATCTGCAGTAGATGCTGCAAAGGACGGAGCTTCAGAAATCGCTGAAGGAGCTCAAAATGTAGCCGGAGCCGCTGTCGACACCGTAAAGGATGGAGCTTCCGCCTTCGCCGAAGGATTTCAAAATGTCGCCGGAGCTGCTGTTGACACCGTAAAGGATGGAGCTTCCGCCGTCGCCGAAGGAGCTCAAAATGTTGCCGGAGCTGCTGTTGACACCGTAAAGGATGGAGCTTCTGCTGTCGCCGATGTGGCTGGATCTGCCGTAGATACTGCCAAGGACGGAGCTTCAGCTCTCGCCGAAGGAGCTCAAAATGTTGCCGGAGCTGCTGTTGACACCGTAAAGGATGGAGCTTCCGCTGTCGCCGATGTGGCTGGATCTGCCGTAGATACTGCCGAGGACGGAGCTTCAGCTCTCGCCGAAGGAGCTCAAAATGTTGCCGGAGCTGCTGTTGACACCGTAAAGGATGGAGCTTCTGCTGTCGCCGATGTGGCTGGATCTGCCGTAGATACTGCCAAGGACGGAGCTTCAGCTCTCGCCGAAGGAGCTCAAAATGTTGCCGGAGCCGCTGTTGACACCGTAAAGGATGGAGCTTCCGCCGTCGTCGATGTGGCTGGAACTGCAGTAGATGCTGCAAAGGACGGAGCTTCAGAAATCGCTGAAGGAGCTCAAAATGTAGCCGGAGCCGCTGTCGACACCGTAAAGGATGGAGCTTCCGCCGTCGCCGAAGGAGTTCAAAATGTCGCCGGAGCTGCTGTTGACACCGTAAAGGATGGAGCTTCAGCTCTCGCCGAAGGAGCTCAAAATGTTGCCGGAGCTGCTGTTGACACCGTAAAGGATGGAGCTTCTGCTGTCGCCGATGTGGCTGGATCTGCCGTAGATACTGCCAAGGACGGAGCTTCAGCTCTCGCCGAAGGAGCTCAAAATGTTGCCGGAGCCGCTGTTGACACCGTAAAGGATGGAGCTTCCGCCGTCGCCGAAGGAGCTCAAAATGTTGCCGGAGCCGCGGTTGACACCGTAAAGGATGGAGCTTCTGCTGTCGCCGATGTGGCAGGATCTGCCGTAGATACTGCCAAGGACGGAGCTTCAGCTCTCGCCGAAGGAGCTCAAAATGTTGCCGGAGCTGCTGTTGACACCGTAAAGGATGGAGCTTCCGCTGTCGCCGATGTGGCTGGATCTGCAGTAGATACTGCCAAGGACGGAGCTTCAGCTCTCGTCGAAGGAGCTCAAAATGTTGCCGGAGCTGCTGTTGACACCGTAAAGGATGGAGCTTCCGCTGTCGCCGATGTGGCTGGATCTGCGGTAGATACTGCCAAGGACGGAGCTTCAGCTCTCGTCGAAGGAGCTCAAGATGTTGCCGGAGCCGCGGTTGACACCGTAAAGGATGGAGCTTCCGCTGTCGTCGATGTGGCTGGATCTGCAGTAGATGCTGCAAAGGACGGAGCTTCAGAAATCGCTGAAGGAGCTCAAAATGTTGCCGGAGCCGCTGTCGACACCGTAAAGGATGGAGCTTCCGCCGTCGCCGAAGGAGTTCAAAATGTCGCCGGAGCTGCTGTTGACACCGTAAAGGATGGAGCTTCTGCTGTCGCCGATGTGGCTGGATCTGCCGTAGATACTGCCAAGGACGGAGCTTCAGCTCTCGCCGAAGGAGCTCAAAATGTTGCCGGAGCCGCTGTTGACACCGTAAAGGATGGAGCTTCCGCCGTCGCCGAAGGAGCTCAAAATGTTGCCGGATCTGCTGTTGACACCGTAAAGGATGGAGCTTCCGCTGTCGCCGATGTGGCTGGATCTGCCGTAGATACTGCCAAGGACGGAGCTTCAGCTCTCGCCGAAGGAGCTCAAAATGTTGCCGGAGCCGCTGTTGACACCGTAAAGGATGGAGCTTCCGCCGTCGCCGAAGGAGCTCAAAATGTTGCCGGAGCCGCGGTTGACACCGTAAAGGATGGAGCTTCCGCTGTCGCCGATGTGGCTGGATCTGCCGTAGATGCTGCCAAGGACGGAGCATCATCCATATCTGAAGGAGCTCAGAAAATGGCCGGAGGTGTCGCGGCTAACACTGAGGGAGCTGCCAAGGACGTCGAGGACGAATTCTCCAAAGTGCTCACGGCTGCCTTGGAATCCGTGGATGGTCGGTGAAGGGTCCCTCAACTGCATGGTGTTGAGTTCATCTGCTGCCTGGTTTGTGTCCTTATCTAACTATGCATGCAACTCTATTAAAGGCAGATCCCATGTTAATTTGAAACTCACCGCTCTGGCCACACTCTCCCTTTTTTCCTACGATAGAGTTTGCCAATCCGGAGAATAAAATTAACTCGGATGTCCCTTATCTTACTAATATTTCTCTATGAAGTTACACATGCACAAAAAAGTTCAGTGCGTGTCTTCAACAGTTTGAGCGGACTAAAAAACTTGCTATTGCGTGATTTAATCACCCACTAATTATTTTCGATTGATAATGAGTGCCGTGTCCGCGATTGTTTGAGCTCCTCGAGACCGTTCACTTTTCAGCTGACCAGACGTCGACCGCCGTGAAGAACGCTGCCGAAGGAGTAGTCGATGCTGGAAATGCAACTGCGGAGGCGACCAAGAATGCTGGTACCAATCCATATATACTTATAATCAAAAACGGGACGGAAAATCTATTCTTTATTTTAGTTTTCATGGGAATCCACATTATGGATCATGTTCATGGTGTAATTCGAAATATCTTATCTTATTCTTTATTCCATCATAACATACGTAACAGGAAAATAAGGCCTAGAGGGATTGATGGATGTCCGTCGCTAAGGTAGCGATATCGGTGAGGGTTTTGGATACAGTGGCAGTTTGGGAGCTACAGGTGAATCTTTAAAGAATGAATAATCAGCCAATGATTCAGGCGCCTCCGTCTCCTCCACCGCCACTGGCGCCATATCCCAATTAGAAGAGGCCGCTCGTTCCGCTGTGGGCGCCGTCTCCTCCCTGCTCGATGAGGTAATCGGAGAATCGGCGGTCAAGAGAGCCGACAGTGAGTCCTCAGCCCCTACGGCGCCGCATGGACAACAGTAGATCCCCCCCTTCCACCAAACTCCGCCCACTTTTCTCGCTGCCTGCTAAGCCATGATCAGAATAACCATATAAATTACTTTTTTTAAACATAAAATGTCCCTTAAACTTTCTCTGATTTCTTATATTCACTTTTCACACATTAAACTGACAATGAATATAGTAAACGATCAGGCTTGACTGGCCGAGGAAAGTGGGTCATGTATATTATTATACATAAACGAATATTATTCCCTACTAAAAGCAACTCCTCTTTCTTTGACTTCTATCATGTCCTTTTCTGTTTCCTCTTATCACTCTGTCTCTCCTAAAATCTTCAGTCATTGGTCTCTTCATAAACCATTCATTCTCTACATCAAACACATGATAAGGTTAGCATCCATTAAAAGGCAAACCTGAGATATTTTGACCCTCCGCTCTGGCAATCTCTCTCCTAGACAAATAATGCAAGAGATTGCCATAGCGGAGAGTTTCAAATTAGCTCTGGTGTCGTTTAAGTGACACTAACTCTTGCCAAAGATCTTAGAGATAGTATGTGATATGAAGAGACCTTTGAATGAGGCCACGCCCCTCTGACTTAGGCCACGCCCCTCTCACTTAGGCCACGCCCCCTTTAACTCTCTTGTTCCAGACAGCAAGTTCCAATTCCGCACCCGCCGCAGGCAATACATCTGAATACGTAGAGGTTATCTATGTGTTGCTAGCGATTGCCGTGCTCACTATTGCTGTGGTCTTACTGTTATAGATCAAAGATCAAAGATCAAAGATCACACTAGACCTAACAAATTGACCTAGTTATAACAGCGTGTCGCGATAGGAAATAATATCGATTGCAAGAGCGAATAGTCGGGCTGCGTCTAACAGAGTTACGTTTTTCTCCTTTCATAATACTCTTTCCAGATATTTCTTCTTTTCCCAATTCACTACTATCTTTCTAACGCAACACCATAACCATTTTGTTCCATTTCATTCGTTTCAATTTGCTTCGCATAGAATTTCATCCATGCTAGTGCTTTTTCGTATCTCTTATTGTCATGCTATACAACATTATTTTGTAAAGTATAAAAACTCTTTTTTTCCAAAATATTAATTGATTTTCTGCAAACAAATTTCATTTTGTATATTTTACCAGCTCCAAATCCGCGGAAGTTCAAGGACAGTAAGGGCTGGGACACAAGAACGAGAAAGAAAATATATGTATTTATGAAGGCTTACCAAAATTAAAATGCCAATAATGCTCACAGTTTATAAATATGATATTCGGAATATGACATGCACAGGTATTTCGAAGATCACAATTGTTATTTATTGATCACAAAAGAGTCCTGAGGAATGATATGTTAACATCGACTGTTCCTCGATATCCATTATCCTTGATGTGCTTCAATCGATCGATATATGATGGTGGTAGACCGTGCTCGATGGCGCCGTTTACGATGACCTAATAAAGTAATAATAATAATAATAATAATAATAATAATAATAATAATAATAATAATAATAATAATAATAATAATAATAATAATAATAATAATAATAATAATAATAATAATAATAATAATAATAATAATAATAATAATAATAATAATAATAATAATAATAATAATAATAGATTGTTAGATAAATTGATATTCAGAATGTGTGTAAACAAACCAAAAAATGTATTGTTGAATACATTTTCAACAAAAAAGGGATCGAAGGTAAAAACCAAAGGAATTTTTTTTCAAAAGAAATTTTTTTTTTTCGATTATGAGATCACTGATTTCCTATGTTTTCAATGAAGGCATTCAAACCAATTTATAATGTGGACTGGGCGGTGATTCATTCCCATCCGCATTCTGCATCTGATACGTTCTACACATAATTCGACCCGAAGCAGTCTCGACGCTCACTGAATTTGATCTTTGAACTTTGATATTTGAACTTTGATCTATAAATTTTATTTTCGGTCAAACCTGTTCGCCGGTCGTACCAGTGCTCTTGGAGATCAAGCTCGGCAGCGAATGAGTTCGGCACCCTCCAAACGCAGCCCCAGACCGGAAAAATTCAGGAGATCGATCCAAAATAAGAATGAAAAAGCGCGTGATCTAATGAGATGTTCAAAAAATAGAAGAGATAAGTAAGGAAACAGATCAATCGATCAGGAGCATCATATCATTATGAAACAATTCTCATTCGTTGTTATCTTTCTCTACATTGCTGCATATAAAGCTCTACTACTAATAATATAACTGAAGTAAGCTCCACCTCATCTCCCTTGAGCTCCCTTATCGACGCCGCAGCTCCTCTCCATCGCTGACTCGCGCCAGCAAAGAACAGCTCGTAGTGCTCCAGTCGACCGGCGCAAACGAACTCAGCACCCTTTATCTGAATTTTTATTTAATTTTTTTTTTAATTTAAAAAAAAATTTTCCCCTGTGGCCGTATGCATGAACAACGGGATAACCGTTTTCCGGGAAACTGTGACGTCATTAACGTAGTGGGAGGCGTTTTCCAAAAATCCTCCGCCTACGCTAATGTAGTCACATTTTCCCGGAAAACGGTTTTCGTTGTTCATGCATACGGCCAGATTTTTTTGCTAGAGCGGATAGCAAAATTAGATCGGGGTTTGCCTTTAAACGTACGTAACACCTAAGGTAATATGCAACTCAATACAATAGAATTCCCTTTATAAAGCACTAAACCACAAGGGAGGGAATGGACGACTGATTAGTCTTGGAACGTCAGCGAAATACAATGCAAAGAAGCGCTCCTAACCCATCGGTCTCTTCATTACACTACATTTCATTGTTCTCTGACCACAAGGGAGTACTGAATGCGGAAGAGACCGCTGATTTGGACATATAGGCACTACTTCAGAACAAGGGCCCAGAATACCGATCAAGTCCAAAAGGATATGAACAATGAAATAAACAAAAAAAGGGGGGGTTTATGTTAGACATTTATACTATTATTTTGGACTGGTACCCTAGAACAAGGGACCAGAGGCCATAGAAAGACATCGATAGCCGTACCTGAACATGGATGCGCTCCTTGAGAAGGTTACTGCCGTAAGCAAAGTAGTTAAAGTAGTCCCCGTGAATTTCAGCCATGACACGACCGCACACCCGTTGAGAAAGACGAAGAATGACTTGAAGTTTAGTCACTACACGAATTAATTTATTTATTTATTAATTAATTTATTTATTCATGATTAAAGTAAATGGGAGCGAGCGTGGACTGACATGAACAGCATATTAATACAAGCTATTAATATATTAATAATGATAATTGATGACAAATAACGAAATGATGATTCAATTGAAGAAAGAACATGAGAAAGATTATGTAGTGAGGAAGAATTCATTTTAAAGAAATGTTCCTAATTCATTTGAGACACTTCGTGTAAACAAAGACAGAAAGTGGACATCGCTGTTTGTTTCAAAAACACGCGCAAGTTCAACGAAAGCTTGAGAAATTGAATCAATAGGCACACGTAACACGGCGCGCTACGAGAGAGTACAACGGGCAACTAGAGATAACGGTATAGTGAGAGAATGCAGACAGAGGGAGAAGTGCAAGAGAGATACAATGCGAAAGTTGGAGAGCGCAGAAACAGGGGAGGGATAGAGTGCATAGTGGATATTTTGTTTACAGATGAAAGAGAACATAACTTTTATATGTTTTTTTGAACAAAAATTAATTTATTCTTTGAAATAACAAAAAAATTGACATAGCAATTAAACAGAAAATCGGGTAAATGTAGAGCAAGTAACATAAAACCAAATACAGTTACCGTATAATATACTAAATCTAAAAGTTTGTTGCCAAATTTCCTCAATTTTCCAAATGTGCGCCTTTCCCTGCTCGGGCCTGTTCTTTCGAGGGGCTCCACGTTTAAAGATCCGGATAATATATAATGGAAAGCTAATGCTGGATGCTTGTCAAATAAAGATCCCTGACATTTTATCTTCAAAATTCAATTTCGACCGCTGTATCTGTCCTTCCATGGTCATTAGACTTATGGAGGATTTACGATGTTGGCCGCGTATTTAAACAAGCTTCCCCAAGCTGTCAAACACATCTGTGCTCGCCTCTCGACTATCGTTGTTGACTACCGTAATGTCCTATCTCCTGACTGCACTAGGTATGCGCTCCACCGAGCTAACTTTTAAGTGCTTAAAAGAGCTAGCTTAAAAGCTAGATCCCATTGCAGCTCTTCTTCTGCTCATCGACCTCTCGGGTGCGACGCGTGGTGCACTCATCCGCTCCGGACGCGCGGCTCCCATTCGTGAGGTATCGCTCCATGAGCTCCATATAAGCTCCTACCGAGCTCCGACTTTTTCAGGATTTCCTCCGTTTCGGTCGTTCTCCAATGAAACCGCTGGATCATTATGAGTATCACTACGGTGGACAGACCTATACTATTCCCCTGCGGAGCTTCCTCACTGATGGAGCCTCCGCCAACTTCAATGAATGATCCGAATGAGAGAAAGATCAAAGATCAAAGAACAATCATAACTAGAAATCTCGTATAACATTGCCAATATACTTAATCACCCCTCTCTCCAATCGATCTGAGAATAAATGATTCAACAAATTTGTTTGCTGTATTGGATCTCAGTGAAAATGTTAAATTATAAGGCCGTATCAGAAATTCGACTGAAATAGAAGTTAGAATTAGTGATATTCCAAAAATGTCTCGTGCATAAATGCAGTGTTCGGCAATTTGCATTTGACTCGCCTTTGTCCCGTTGGTCGTTAAAAACTCACAACACATCGTTTCTCCAACACAGGGATGACACTCTCAGATAACATAACTACCTTTGATTCACTAATATCCAATTTTATGAGTACATTTGCATGTTTACGTTTATCTATTTCTATTTTAATTGATTATTTGGTTTCCTTTATGGAATAAAAAAATAATAAAACAAGTAACAATAAATTAGTCGTTACTATGCGATGCCCTTTCACACGTTTATTCAGAGTACGAAGGGTGAGGAGTTGAGAGCCAGGTTCAGAGCCATCGAATGGCATGAACCGGCATCGATCATATCACTGAGCCGGAGAGGCGGAATTGGCATCTACCGGAGGAGGAGGAGGACCAGTGAGGGATTTCATATCTGCCGCGAACTGTTGATACTTCGTATTGGCATCCGGAGTATCAAGTTGTACCATCTTACGAAGAATTGCCTGCAAATTGATTGATTTATTGATTGGTCACGGTAATTATTGATTGATTACCTGAGCGATATACGCGTACTGAGGAGCAGTCTGAATGGCATGTGCACGTTGGTCTGAAAGTGACTTAATACTTAGGTGTCCTTAGGACTAAGACCTACGACCTAGGGCTATTGGACCCTAAGGCTTAAGGTGACCTTACTTCGAAGTACTTTCAACATTTCCTTCATATCATAGGGGCCATCATTCTTCAGTATAGTCTGTAACATCCATTCGATGGCAACCAGAGTACCAGTACGACCTTAACCAGTTAAGTAATTGTAAAGTACATGCTAAGGTCAACTAAGGCCATTAGGTCATAAGTTAAGGTTATCTAACAAGGGGATGGTCGCAACTGGTCCTGGCCATATGAGATGGCATTAACATGACTAGGATCAGTTTTCGATGCTGATTACGAATCCGTTTTCAGAAAGTGCCTAATCGACCTGATTTTCGAGAAAATCGATATTTTAATTCGAAAATTCGTGTGGTTTACTGCGCAAAACCTTCGGGTGGGCTGGTGAACTTATCTATAAACTCTCGCAATAGTTTAATTTACATTGCCGAATCTTTCCGATGCAATCCAGATAGTTTGTGAAGGAAACTACACGACTTTTCGAATTAACAAGCCAAACTTCAATGCCGATTTTGTCGGAACAGAGGTCGATTAGGCAGTTTCTGAATACGGATTCCTAATCAGCATCGAAAACTGATCCTAGTGATGTTATTGCCACCTCATATGGCCAGGACCAGTTGCGACCATCCCCTTGTAAGTCATAAGACTTCTTACCAACTCCCGCAGAGCAATGGACGACCGTACTGTACTTAGTTTGACGTGCATGGCGAAGAACTCGTAGACCAGCTAGAGCTGTTAGAGGCACTCCACGATCAGGCCTTAATATTTATCATTGATCTTTGATCTTTGATCCCTGATCCCTAACCAATTTCTCCATTGATGATGGTAGACAATTCTGGATGGTTTCGATGGTACTTCCATTGCCAGAACAGCATTGGTGAAGTGGCCGTCGACTTTCGAATCGATCAAGGTTACTTTGATATCTATATTTGTCATTTATTTTTATAATCATAGGAGATGCCGCTCACAAACCTCCGTACGTAACACACTCGTCTTTGTTATCAGGAATGTATCTGAATTAGAGCAATTAATCTTTGATATTTGATCTTTAATCTTTAATCTGATCTTTGAACTTTTAATATTTGATCTTTGATCTTTAATATTTGAACTTTAATATTTGATCTTTGATTTTTGATCGTTCTTATTTACCTTTCACACTTCTTCTTTCCCAGTTCAATCGTATCACACAGCATGACTATGTAGCCAACGTTCTCCTGTGAGATCATTCTCCAGAAATCAGCAATAGTATGCTCTAGAGGACCCTGTAAAATTTAATCTTTGATTCTTGATCTATGATCTTTGATCGCTTACCTGTGTACATATGAAATCATTCAGAAACGGTGGCCCTCTGACCCAATTTGCATTGATATAATCACCGGGCTTCCCGTCTTTAAGGATCACTCGAGTAGGTTCAATACAGAAGATATCTGAACAAAGATCAAAGATCAAAGATCAAAGTGTCAAACTCAGCCCACTACCGTACCCTTATATCGATTCTTCTCGGGATTAGCCGTGTGTGTGGTTGTCACAAACGGTTCGATATTATATCGTTTGACACTCTCAAATTCGTCAATAAGACCTTTGGCTCCCATGGTGCAGCATTGCTGAAAGGAACAGTTCAAAGATCAAAGATCAAAGATGAAAGATCAGAGCACATACAGTGGCATATGCTTGCAGACGGACAATTTGTTCCGGAGTGGGACGATCGGGGTCGAATCCCTTCACATCACGCTCGTCTATAGAGAGATCAAAGATACAAAATCTAAGATCAAAGATCAAAGATCAAAGATCAATGTACCTTTCTCGGGGTCGATCAGCTTGCCAACAAATCTCTCCGGTACAGTCAATCCATATGTAAGGGCATCGTTCGTTTTCTTAGCGAGCTCTGCATCCCTTAAAATGATCTTTGATCTTTGATTTTTGATCTATCATATTTTGTTCAATTGCTTCTAACTCACGTCTCCGTCTTTTCAGTTACTGTCTTTTCCTTGTCCTTTTTAGGTTTCGATTCCTGTACCTTCTTTTTGTCTCTTAAATATTAGATTATATCATTTGATCTTTGATCTTTGATCTTTGATCTGCTCACTTCTGATCACAAAACGCGGACGACCCTTCATCCTTCATTTTGTTCTTCTTCTGGTCGCAGTACGCTGACACCACTTCATCCTTGGATTTCTTCTTAGCCTTTCGGCGAGTTGAAGTGTCGACTGTAGGTCCTGAAGAAGCTAAAGATCGAAGATCAAAGATCAAAGATCAAAGATCGAAGATCAAAGATTAAAGATCAGACAAAATATTGACCCGCAGGTGACTTGTGTTGCCCGTCGGTCTTCTTGCCCTTACGTCTAGTACTCATCTTCTCCCTGCTGTAATGTGTGACAGTTTAGTCTTAAAAACTTTATGGCCTTAAGGTATCGTGGTCGCACCCTAAGACCCTAAGAACCTAACGAGTTAAGGTTTTAAGGTCGCTAACTTACGTTGCCATTGTCCGAGATTTGATACTCTTTGAGAGAAAAAGAACCGATGAATAGAAGCGAAAAAGTAGAAATGAATTGGTCGAAAGGTTGTCTAGGCTCATATCAATTCTGTATTCAATTAACCCTGCACAAGAGTGCTCAATCTTCTATTATTATCATGGAATAAACAAATTAAATGAAGAGAGCAGATGATTTATGCTAATTATTCCATTTATAATATTAAATAATAATAAATATAATGTACAAGTAAAAGATATGCATCAAATCAAATCAAATCATTCATTTTCCAGTATAAGAGAGAAAGGGATGGTATTGGGTTCTTCTTATCACGTTAAACGGGGTCAGGAAAACTAGTCTTCGTATGCCATAGTAGTCGGTCCAGCGTATCGTTCCGTCAGATTAAGTTCCGTGAAGTCCTTCTTGATCATATCCGTCCATCTCAGCTTCGGTCTTCCTCTTGGTCTTCTTCCTTGTGGCGCTCTCATAATGCAATAATGCAATGAATAATGCATATTGTAATATTATTGCATGCACATTAATATTACAATATGGAAATGTTGATAATATAGTAAGTAGAGTGTTTCACGGTTTTTCGTTACATCTATAAGTTCAAAAGGTGTAAAAGAGAAGGGAAAACCATCATCGTTTTATTTACACTTCCCTCTTTAGTCATGATTATTTCGTCAATTATAAATTTTTCGAATTTAATTAATTTATTTTAATTCATTGAATTTGCCTTAAGAGTCCGGATCTGTAAGACTCGACCATTTCGGCCAGATTTCGGACATCGCGCCAAGAATTTTGATTCAGCCCACTCCACTTTATGGATGTAGGGTACCTAGGGGCCTGATTACAAAATGGTACTCAAAGTGGCCTTAGCAGTGGAAAGCGGCACGCCAGGTGGGCGCCAAGTTTGAAAACTCGATTTTCATATTTTTTCAACCGAACAAGCTAGAGACCAAATTTCTTCGGCATTGTGTTAGGCATGCCGAATGTGCACAGAAACACTATTGAGATTAATTTTAAAGGTGGAGACCCGCGAATGATCATGCAAATTTCCTACATCTCGCTTATGCAAGGGTGTAGAGATATGCAAGAAGATAGGGAGACTACTTATCGTTCCCTTAGCGTAGTGGTAAAACTTCTGACTAGAAAGTGCATGGTCGCGGGTTCGAATCCTATTGCCGAACTTTCTTATTTTCAAAAAGCGCGCCTTTCCCTGCACGTGGCCTGATGGTTCATTCATGTTTGTAGCGATCAATAAGCTGAATCATCATAAAATAAATAGTGTACGGTATGCAGAATATCTTTTGCTATGATTCTGTCTGCACAATTTTTTCACGAAAATATTCGCGGGAGTCCACCTTTAAGCAATTCCTAAACTAATTTTTTGACTCGATTTTTAGGTTTTTTTCGATTTCTCGGCATCTCAATGTCAATTCCGCATAAGTTCTCTAGTATATTCATGGAGCCCAACTACTATTGCATGTAACCCTGCTAGGCGGAAATCGATCTTGGATTGCGCGTGTCGGAAAAAATGGGTCTGAGTGTTTCCAACTTGACTCAGAATCGTTATTTCATGATTTTTTGCTGTATTTTCCAAACGAGTAGTGCGGAATTGCAGTCTACTCAAAGTTTAGAAGTGAGTCGAGTAAAATGACACAAGAAGCCCATCACTTGGATCAATTTGAAAATTTCGAGTTTGAAATGTTTTTATTTATGAATCTTATTGTGAAGTACTAATGATATTCAGCCAATGCTCAATGGCCGATCTCTCCTTTCAACCATTTTTCGAAAAGATTCATGTTGAATGCGTGCGAAAAAGTCAGAATTGTGCTTGAATCAGTTTCCAACTTACTTTGTGTAACATTCTGTCATAGTACTTTACAATGCACATAATCAATATGAAAATCGTTTATAATCGAAAATTAATAAAATGCAATTTGAGTGCCTACTATCACGGCAAATTTCTAAAATATTGCAGTTTTTGGACTCGAATGCTGCGACAATGAGCAAATGACAATGACAATGTGAAGTTTCATGATGAGTAAACATAGTAGAACTGGAATCCCGGCATTCGGCTCACTTTTGAAAAATCGACCCCGGGGTCATGGCAAAAAATATGAATTTTCGAAAATAAACGATTTTCATATTGATTATGTGCATTGTAAAGTACTAT
The DNA here is from genome assembly GCA_943737045.1 of Parapristionchus giblindavisi. NCBI lineage: Eukaryota > Metazoa > Nematoda > Chromadorea > Rhabditida > Diplogasteridae > Parapristionchus > Parapristionchus giblindavisi. The sequence goes on along the minus strand of CALSFV010000363.1, from coordinate 262,255 downwards.
GACAGAATGTTACAGAAAGCAGAAAAATTAAATTAATCTCAATAGTGTTTCTGTGCACATTCGGCATGCCTAACACAATGCCGAAGAAATTTGGTCTCTAGCTTGTTCGGTTGAAAAAATATGAAAATCGAGTTTTCAAACTTGGCGCCCACCTGGCGTGCCGCTTTCCACTGCTAGGGCCACTTTGAGTACCAATTTGTAATCAGGCCCCTAGGTACCCTACACCCATAAAATGGAGTGGGCTGAATCAAAATTCTTGGCGCGATGTCCGAAATCTGGCCGAAATGGTCGAGTCTTACAGATCCGGACTCTTAAAGGGAGAGTAACCTTTCTCAATGGTCTCTTCATTGCAAACACTATTTCTCTGTTCTCTAACAACGAGAGAGCGTAGAGCGTTGAAGAGACCATTGACAAAGGTTTCGGTTCTTTTAAACAGTAACCAATATCTTCGTCACTATTCCCTCGCATCACCAAGAATATATTATTCTTATTAGGCTCAGTTCTTCATATTTTTAACACAATTATGTGATAATGTATCTGTTTCTCAGTTCTATCCATTCCCCCTTTCATCGTCTTGATTTATCGGGCGTGTAATAGTATTGAAGACGGAATGGGAGAAGAGAGAGAGAGAGAGAGGGGGGGGGGGGAGAGAACGAAGTCACCCCCAATAATGTAACCTAGGCAACTACCTATCTCTTAGTCTCCCCTCGTTCTCCGTCGCTTACTTCTCCCTCTTAACTTCTTCCCCTTACCTCTCTTCCTATCAATATTCTACTCACTCTGCCTCAGGCCCTCTTTCTCCTCTCTCTCTCTCTCTCTCTCCTATCTCTCCCTCTCTCTCTCCTCTCTCTCTTCTCTCTCTCCTATCCCTCTCTCCTCTCCCCCTCTCTCTCTCACTCTCCTCTCTCTCTCTTTCTCCCCTCTCTCTCCCTCTCTCCTTCTCTCTCTCTCCCTCTCTCCCTCTCTCTCCTCTCTCTCTCCCTCTCTCCATCGTTTGTTTACCTTTTTGAGCCAGCTTCCATCTGTCCTCCCTAGTCCTTATGAACATAACGGGTTCCCTTGGTCAACTTCATTCATCAATTTCTGTCTCTTTTTGCCGGCCCTGGTCCCGGAAATTTCCCGGTCCTTGTCATTCTTCTTCTCTGTCTGCAACCATCATTTCATTTTAGACATAGCGACACCATGAAGCACATTATCACTTAATAGTTTTGCTGTTACAAGTTATTTTAAAATACGTGCACGCATATCACTCATTGATTTACTTATTAAATTGATTTATATACAATTACGATATTGTATCCTTGCCAATCGATACTTGCTTTCCAATCGGGACCAAATCTCGTTTCGATAATTTTCGTAAGGCATCGTTACATTTGCCTTACGTGCCTGTGCCGTAACCTCCGCCGTAACGACGGAGATGCGGCGGAGGAGGCAAATGTAACGATGCATAAAGGTTTTGTTCGTTTAAAGTTCGGGACAAGAGGTCCCGGAATCTCTCTTCTCTCACCTCTTTCTGATCTATTAGTCCATCGTCGATAATTGTGTTCTAGTGCGAAATTTGGCAAGAGAATAAGAGAAAACTCTCCAATTTTCAAGCACTCTATCGCCACCTTGTTAGTATCTTTTTTCCTGCTCTCTCATCCATCCATCTATTCTTATTACTCCTGCTTCTTCCTCTACCCCTCTCTCTCTCTCTCTCTCTCACCCTCTCTCTCACTCTCTCTCTCTACCTCTCTCACCCTCTCTCTCACTCTCTCTACCTCTCTCACCCCCTCTCTCACTCTCTCACTCTCGCTTTCTCTCTCACCCTCTCTCCACCTTTCTCCTACTCTCTCTTTCTCTCTGCTACATTTACTATTTATATTTTTCTGCTCGATATATTCACTCTTTTCACTACTTTTCCTCCATATTTCCAGTCTATCTCGATTTCTTTACTCAAAACACTCCAAAAAATACTTCCACCTATTGTCATGCGTGAGAATTGCTGGAAGTTCACATATTTGGAGAGTTTTAAATTCATTTACTTCGATTATTTTCATGTTACGAATTCATTTCTGAATATGTTTACTGCTTATTCTCTTTCCTTCCTTACTTCATGATTAAACTGTGTACCGCTCTCTTAATTAACTAACTTATATTTAAATATCTCTGAGAAAACAACAACAACAACAACAACAACAAATTCGTTTCCTTTTCTTTCTAAATCTTAAAATCCAAATAATTTTCTTTTTTCATTTTCTATTTTCATTTTTCGTCCATTTTCAGCATTTCCTGGTGAAAGGATGGGTAATTCGTACACGGCATTGTCCACACAGGACACACAGGATGTACTATTGCATGGTAATTCGAGGTGAGACTTTTATTCTTTCTGAGAGGAACCAAATTGCACACTCGCTCGCCTTATTTTTTATTTTCACTTTTTTTAAAATGAACTTTTGAAAATAACATTACCGAGATTGATATAGAGATGAGAGGATTCCCTTTTAAAAGTAAATAAATCAAATTTTTATGAAGTGCATACAGGCACACCCCGAGCTAATTTGCAACTATCCGCTCTGGCCCTCTCTCTCTATGAGAGAGCGATACCAGAGTGGAGAGTTTCAAATTATCTCATGATCTGCCTTTAAGTTTAAGCTACTTCCTTAGTTTAATTGAATTCGTTAGAGAATTTTTTGGATTGAAATTAAATCTTTTTCCATCTAATGTTTCAATCTGTTAGTAAACATTATACGACTAACAAATAATTTTAGAAAGATCAAAGATCACATTTCAAAGTTCAAAGATCATACTTACAGTATCCGTACGTCTGCATCGATGTTTATGAGGAAACCGCCAGTGAGACGACCAGCTCATCACAAAGTATTATGTTTTTATCATTTAAAAAAAAGACGAGAGAAGCAATCTTTCGTAATCATCTAAAGGCACACCCCGAGCTCATCCGAAACTCTCCGCTCTGGCCACACTCTCTCGCTTTTTTTATTTACGAGAGAGTGTTGCAAGAACGGAGAGTAAAGTTAGAGCATTTGCTGCCTTAAGAGAGATGGCCGTTAAGACTCAACCACCCCCTGGACGCGAGCGCTAGCAATGAGAGCTGGGGGTCCATACTTGGGTGTTAGGAGTGTCATCGGCCCTTATTACACAAAACAGCAGAAATTTCCTGTTTGTGCCCTCAGGCTATTAGAAAAATTAATTTAAGTGCAAAAACGTTTAAAAATCATAATTTCTCAAATTGTTGAGATAAATTCCAAATATCATTTGCGATGCGTCTAGGGTGCACAGACCTTGCTAATTCACTATTAGCATCGTACGTGCGTTGATTCCTAAACCTCTTTTTTGACTCAAAATTTTGGTTTTTTCGGACAAATCATCCCTTGTTGTAGTTTGCTCCAGAGTTTTTCGACCAGGTATTGTAGCCTAATGGCTCGTTAAAAAATAGTGGAAAACCGACATCGGCGACTTTCCACCCGTTAAAAAAGTACCCGGAAAGTCGAAAATGGAAACACGAAATTTGAATTCGCGCGCGCTCAAAGAGGTGCGGGAATTCAAATTCCGACAGCGAATTTTCGCGGATAGTCCATTTTTAGCAAGAAGGAAGTTGAATTTAAATTTTACTGCTAAAAATCGGTGACGGAAAGTCGGAATTTGAATTCTCGCACCTCTTTGAGCGCGCGCGAATTCAAATTTCGTGTTTCCATTTTCGACTTTCCGGGGTACTTTTTTAACGGGTGGAAAGTCGCCGATTTCGGTTTTCCACTATTTTTTAACGAGCCATAAGCAATTCTTCATCCATTTCACTTAAAACTGGGTTCTTCACGATAGACCCAGTTCTCGAATTTTTCGATCGAAGGTTCGTCATCGATGGTTTTCCCGAACAAATGCTGTATTTTCCAAACGATTGGTGCGGAATTGTGGCCTACTCAAAGTTTCGTGGTGAGACCAGTAATATGACACAAGAAGCCCATCACTTGGATCAATTTGAAAATTTCGATTTTCATGACCCGGGGTCATGGTCCGAAAATTTCAAAAATTTTCAAGTTTGAAATGTTTTCATTTATACGGCTTATTGTGAAGTACTAATGATGTGAATAATAATCAGCTAATGCTCAATGGCTGATCTCTCCTTTCAACCATTTTTTTGAAAATTTTCGTGCTGAATGCGTGCTAAAAATCAGAATTGTGTTTGAATCGGTTTCCAACTTGCTTTCTGTAACATTCTGTCATAGTAGTTTACAATGTACATAATCAATATGAAATTCGTTTATTTTCGAAAATTCAGTTTTTTTTGTCATGACCCCGGGGTCATGGACATCGATTTTTCAAAAGTGAGCCGAACGCTGGGATTTCTGTTCTACTATGTTTACTCGTCATGAAACTTCACATAATCATTGGCATTTGCTCGTTATCACAGCATTCGAGTCGACAAACTGCAATATTTCAAAAATTTTCCGAAAAAGTAGGAACTTAAATTGAATTTTTTGAATTTTCACAAATAAACGATTTTCATATTGATTATGTACATTGCAAAGTACTATGACAGAATGTTACAGAGAGCCAGTTGGAAACCGATTCAAACACAATTCTGATTTTTCACACGCAATCAGAATGAAAATTTTCGAAAAAATGGTTAAAAGGAGAGATCAGCCATTGAGCATTGAATATTATTCACATCATTAGGCTGAATATTATTCACATCATTAGTACTTCATAACAAGCCACATAAATGAAAACATTTCAAACTTGAGAAATTTTGAAATTTTCAGACCATGACCGGGGTCATGAAAATCGAAATTTTCAAATTGATCCAAGTGATGGGCTTCTTGTGTCATATTACTGGTCTCACCTCGAAACTTTGAGTAGGCCACAATTCCGCACCAATCGTTTGGAAAATACAGCATTTGTTCGGGAAAACCATCGATGACGAACCTTCGATCGAACAATTTGAGGACTGGGTCTATCGTGAAGATCCCAGTTTTAAGTGAAATGGATGAAGAATTGCTTAGGCTACAATACCTGGTCGAAAAACTCTGGAGCAAACTACAACAAGGGATGATTTGTCCGAAAAAACCAAAATTTTGAGTCAAAAAAGAGGTTTAGGAATCAACGCACGTACGATGCTAATAGTGAATTAGCAAGGTCTGTGCACCCTAGACGCATCGCAAATGATATTTGGAATTTATCTCAACAATTTGAGCAATTATGATTTTTAAACTTTTTTGCACTTAAATTAATTTTTCTAATAGCCTGAGGGCACAAACATGAAATTTCTGCTGTTTTATGTAATAAGGGCCGATGACACTCCTAACTCCCAGGTATGGACCCCAGCTCTCATTGCTAGCACACGCGTCCGGGGGGTGGTCAGTATGATCGAGTCTTAGGGAACAGGCCTCTTAAATGTACACTACAAACATTTTCGGTTTCGAAACCTTTTTGCCCTTGGAAAAATATTCTCTTTACTTTTTTTTTTGATTTTTTTCGATTCTTCTTTTTTTGGAGTTTCATAGAATTATTGTTTAGGATGACATTTGTTGCATGGCAGCGCAACGATCGGGGATTGTCGTGACAGGAAGTAGAGATAAGGTAAATATATTAATAATAATAATAATAATAATAATAATAATAATAATAATAATAATAATAATAATAATAATAATAATAATAATAATAATAATAATAATAATAATAATAATAATAATAATAATAATAATAATAATAATATATTTATTTCCAACGAAAATAAATAAATAATTATTATTATTATAAATAAATTATTTTTATTTTTTTGTTTTTTTTGTTTGCTATGTGGAAGAATAGAGTATCATATTGAACTTCTAAAAGCTGGTTACGAAAAACCAGTGGGGAATACCGCACGTTATTATTCTCACAATAGTTTGCAATCGTCTGTCAAATTAATAACGAATGGTATTCCCCACTTTCTTCCGTAGATCATAACGTTGTAATTGCTATACATAAAGAATTATTGACATAAACTCACAGTTTCTGTAAGAACCAAACATAAAGGTTGCTCTAGGCACAAAAAATGCGAGAGTAGGACTATTCAAAATACTTAATATATCATGTAGTAATTGTACTCCAGAAACCATAAAGCGATATAAGTGAGGATCAGGTCGATGTTAGGCACTTTGTTCATGTTTTTATGCCGCATTCGACAGATCATGAATGTACATGAATAATTATAGGCTATCATTGATGACCATAATCGACATACAAACGACTGTATAACACTTTGGTTTTTATGGCTATGACATGCCCTATATTGATCTTAGAGAAACTGCGAGTTGTTATAATTTTCCAGACGATGAAATTGAACAACGTGGACACGGGTGAGGTCTACATGGAATGGAGAGGGCACGAACGAGAAGTCACCAAGGTTGATCTTTGATCTTTGATCTTTGACATCTACGAATCACGGATAGCTCTATACGTTTTGATGCTCTGTTTGTGCGGATGTTCACTAGAGAAGGACAGAAACATTAAAAAAAAACAATAATTTGTCCACAATTCAGGTGTCATACAAATTCCACAGTGGCAAGCACTACATCGCTAGCGGCTCTCGCGACACAAAGGTATGGAAGTCGAAGATTATAGATTGATTTGAAGTTAGGCATGAATCGCGAAAACATGAGTTCAAGAATAATTTCCATTACGCAGACACAATCACTGTGCATTAGATGTTGTATACCATAAAGTACAGTCTCTATCTAAACTGTTAAATGCTCTCCCTTATGGAAAAAAAAGTAAAGAAATGCTGCGCGAATTGATGAAACCATTTTGGTGATGAAGGTTTCTTGAACTGAGAAATTTGCACCGTCTTTTTGAGCCTATAATAATTAATCAATAATTCAATCAATCAATCAATCAATCAATAATGTGTGATACTCAGGTGATGTTGTGGCATTTTGGTTGTGAATCTCCAATCAATACCTTCAATGGCCATACGATGAGTGTATCTGGAGTGGTCACTAATGATGGTCAGTCATTTTATTGATTTTTTTGAAAACTATTACTGTTCATTGAAAAGTTGGCTTCACATGCACATAATTTTTTTAATAAATGAAAAATTGAAATCCAATGCGACGAAACATTTTTTTGTGTACTTTCTCGGCTGTCAAATATAAATGTATAAAAATGATTGAAAATTTATATAATAATATAAAAACACCAATGTTTGATATATAATCTTTATTACTTCAATAAATGTGCTATGAATCAATATACACATTTTATTCGTTCTTTCCTGTAGCGTGTTTCCCGAAACCGCACAAATATTATTATAATATAAAATATAATGATTTATGATATGTAGATGGTCATATATTCTCTGGTTCCCGTGACACAACGGTCAGAAAGTGGGACTCGGAGACGGGAAAGCAATTGCGATTGAACCATCTATCCAGAAATACTGTGAGTTTTATATCTAACATTGATCTTCCTAATCAATTCGTCGATGAACTTTCATCGAAGACTAGGTTGCTAATTGAAGGTCGCCTTATTTAAAATGTTGATCCAAATAAAATGAGACGTTACGGAACGTTACTGCGTCACTACTAATATAAAATTCCAAAACGTCTCGAACATGAAAATTCCAAAATGGGATGACACCCATCAAAATAATTAACGATGAGGATACCATTGATAGTTCGTGCTACAGGGTGCGGCAGAATTACGGAGACATGATCGTTGATCTTCCTCCATCAAATATGTTGTTCATTGTTTAACATTTTATAAACTATAAATTATCGTTGGTTGATGTACCATCATATCAGGTCACCCACATGTCATACAATGCTAGCTCTCGATTGATTGCCCAATCATCAGAGGATAAGAGCGTCAAGTGAGTATCTATTTATTAAAGTTTATTATTAAAATTATTATTATTATTATTATTATTATTATTATTATTATTATTATTATTATTGATGTTCCGCGATATGGTTTTGCATGAATCTAAAAATATTGTAGACTATGGGATGAAAGAGATCTCAATCTCGTGTCGGAATTCCCACGAAAGAACAACATACAGGTATTTTAATAATATTGATTTTATTAATCAATAAACATATTCAGACTTATGTTGAGTATCTTCCCGATGGTACGCAAATATTGAGCTGCAGTAACGGATTCAACGGAGACGGATGCGAGATTACTGTAGGTTCAAAAAAATATTTCTGATTGCAAACTGACTTTGCTCTTGCGAGATTACTGTAGGTTCAGAAATATTTCTGATTGCAAACTGACTTTGCTCTTGCGAGATTACTGTGGTTCAAAAATCTTTCTGATTGCAAACTGACTTTGCTCTTGCGAGATTACTGTAGGTTCAAAAATATTTCTGATTGCAAACTGACTTGGCTCTTACAGTTATACGATGTCCGACAGCGTAAGATTCTGAGGGAGTTCCGAGGCCACGAAGACAGTGTCACTTCTGTTAGTTTACTCGGCTGGCCTGCGGCAAATGTTAGTTTTTATTGTCCATGATTGATTACAATCTTCAGACTCATAAACAGTAAATCATCATTAATGAGGTTCACTGTCTAGAACCTATGGCCGAAACAGTGCTCCTCTAATTAGTATTGAGTACATTTGCATGATTTGTAAACTCATTATTTGTTCTTTCAATTAATTTTTGAACACTTTCAGCAGATGGCACAACAGTTCACACAACGGCGATTGATCCTGAGTACATCCTATGATCGGACTAACAGAGTGTGGAATCTTGATGAAGGAAGTCAGTTGATCTTTGATCTTTGATCTTTGTTCTTTGAACCCAAACTTGATCTTTGATCTTTGAGATTGCCTGTGGAATCACGACGGCTCGGAATTCCACGGCCCCATCTATGCTTCTCTGTGCTTCCCAGATGGATGGTGAGCTATAATTTCTGGCTGAATTCGATCAATACTTTGTTCCTACCGTAATCCTTTTTTCAGTATTGTCGTGTCGGGAGCCGAGGGTGCTCTTGTTTCGATGCAACTGCACGCACGCGCTGGACGACCGTTGCTGCAGACACTCGCGTATACTACACCCCCAAAGAGTAGCGAATATTGATTGATTCATTGTTTTTTTTGTAGTTATCTGGTATTTCCAAGCTAGCAGTCAACTTAAAGAGACAGAAACCTTTCTCAACGGTCTCTTCAACACTCTACGCTCTCTCCTTGTTAGAGAACAGAGAAATAGTATGCGGAATTAAGAGGCCGTTGAGTGAGGTTACTCTCTCTTTAAATTACGTCACTAACTAGAAGTTAACTACAAGATTACTACAAGTGAAAGAACATCTGACGAAATGCATTACCGTATTATACACCACTTGCAGTAAACTTACGCCTAACTAGAAGTAGACTTGCGAGTCTACTTCAAGTGGGAATGATAAGTAAACTACTAGTTTTTTTTAAATACCAGAGTTTGATCACGATCTCAGTTTGTAGTTTGATCTCAATGTCTCTGTCTATGATTTAATCGATACGAGAATAATGTATCCCCAATCAATAATCATTTCTGTGATCTCCCTTTTACTCCGTCATCTCATTCTCATCAATATTCTCAATTTTTTCCAACCTTCCAACTTTTTCCCAAAGGTGATATGTCCACTATGATTCCAATTTGTTTAACTGGCTAAGTAAATCAGTGTACAAAAATGAGCCCTTATCAACAGTATTTAAAGTGCAATTTTATGAGCTTACAATTATTACATTGCATTGCGCCAATTGATTGGATCAATTGACTTCATCATAATCTCCAATTTTAATTGAGATCTGACCAAGTGTCTTATGGTTTAAAGCATTTTTAGAAGTGAAAAAAAACGAAGAACAGATTGTTTTAGAACGGTGCAAAAAAAGAATGCAACGATAAAGAATTTATAGGAAGCCATAATTCGAATCAGAATCATTTTGAGCCGAGGCAGAGAATTGATTGGAACTTTTTCTCAAATGGAATAAGCAAGTCGTAGTTGTTGTCAGTATTGCACTAAATATATGCGTTCTAAGTAATATTGAGTGACAGAAGGAAAGAAGTGAAAACAATAAAAAAGACGAAATTGAAGTTGACAAATAAGTAACAGGGAGTCGACGTGTGTCAGGAAGTTATTATATTGATCAAAAATAAATAAATAAATGTATCAAATTCTTCACGTTTCTCACATTTTGGTTTTCTCTTTTGAATGTTCAATACTTCAATAAATTCAAAAGACAAAACTTTACAATTTGCACATTTTCTAGAGATTTATCAGACTGCATAATCTAATATGTTCTCATAGTAGCGAAAATGAAAAGAAAATTCGAGGAAAAATTCTTCGTTTTGCACACTTTACTGCCTTTATTTATTTTATTTTCGAGACTTTTGACATCATTATCACATCATTAGATGCGACAGTTCTCTAATAGTAAGCAAAATATATCTAAGAAGAATTGAAAGAAACGAACGAAGATTGTTTATTTCCACTTTGATAATGATATGAATAATACACCCGAGCTATTCACGAAATAAACATGGATAAAACAACAACAAGAATTCGAACCCGAATTGATCCTGATCTACTATTTAGATGGAGAGAAATGGTTAACCGGTTTCCCAGTTTCCCAGTTAGGTCAACCAGTTTTCCGGATTCGGTTAAGCGGGTGGGTCCGCGGGGTAGTTCGGATTGAGCACTACGGGCATGAAGAATTCGAACATGAACACGATTAGGAATACGGCGATGGTGTATAGGACAACGAAGAGATACAGTTCACGACCCTGAAAGATGAATCATTTGCACAGAGAAACTTAAATATTTGACAGAGTTGCCCTTTTTATCAGTTACAGAACTGCCGTCGGAAAGCCTCGCCTTATGAATCGTCAGACATAGGAATCAATATGTCATACCCTTTTTTCAGATGACATATTATGTTCTCTATCTTCTTTGCTTTAAACTCTCGCGGGATATCAAAGAGCAGTGTATTAAATGATGAATCATTGGCATGAATTACACACTCTTAAAGGCACACCCCAAGCTAATTTTACTACCGCTCTGGCCACACTCTGTAGCTTAGTTTGGATTCGAGAGACTTCTGGGTGTGGCTATAAATAAAAGTTCACTCGGAGAAATGGAGCTAAATATTTTTGTTCTCGTTGACATTTCGCCGACTACTGCATATATTATACTAGACTCACGATTTCTACGTTCTGCTTTCATGACTCGTTTGTTATTACTTATTCAATTCATTTACCTATTCATAATCCGGCACGCAATGTTATTATAGGGACGGCGATATGTTTTCACTCTATATTTATGACGACAAGAAAAATTTAGGCCTGAATTCAGGAGGTTCCCTACAAAAAATAAATTTTACCTACTTCCGATCTGATTCAGATATTTTGTGAAAGTAACAGTAGGTTTTATATAATAGATACAATAAACAATGGTATTCTACGTGTCCCTCCCTTTAAAATTATTCATAATCGAATTGTAGAGATTGTAAGTCTCTCATGTCAGAATAGCGCGCAAAAGACGATGGAGGCTGAACGACTCGAACCAACGACGTTCCGCTTGCAAGTCGGCTGCTCCACCACTGAGCTAACAAGCCCCCGAAGCCCCCGAACTCCGCTGTCCTCTACTCCTACGCTATGGTTCATCGGGCCGTGGCCATGCATCCTTTACAGAATAAAATAAATTAGTTTTTTTTTTATATTTCGAATAAATTTGAACACAATGAGAACATGAACGAGGTTCAAAAGAGTGCGTTGTGAGGGGAATCAATTGTTCAATTGGCCATAAATAATAGCTCTTGTCCTCACACTACGGGCACCCAATGAAAACAAATAACATATTACTAGCTTCCGTCGCGTATTCTGTCAAGTGCATGTTTTCACTTCCAGTAGTAGACTACAAACTACAAAGATCAAAGATCAAAGATCACAGTTCAACTCACTCTGAGCGTATGGATGAGCTCTTGCTTGTTGAAGGGATCAGCAGCGAAGGCCGCATCCGCCATGTCCTCTGTAATTAAGTTCGTTACTTAATGGCTAACAATAAGTCAGTGACCCTAACACTAACTTCACTTAACTTAAGTCACTTAAGTTCACTTAAGTCCCAAATCAGTTTTTGGATAGAAGCCCAACCTGGAGGAGGCACCGGGTTGAGTGCAGCGGCGCGTGCGATCATCGTACACGATGATTACTAGTACACCACAAACCAAATTGATGGGTACGCAGAAAAAGTGACAGGCGACGTTTACTAGTGCACCACACCAAATTCGTGGTTATGCAGATAAAAGTTATGGGCGACGTTTACTAGTTCTGTGCACACACCAGCAGAAGTGGAGTGAAAGGGGGCGTGAATTCGTATTCATTCGCCATTTCATGGATGGCAGGTGACAAGCCGATGAATAAGTAAGAGAAGAAGGCAGAGGTAGAGGTAGAGGGAGAGGGAGAAGCAGAGGTAGAGGCAAAGGGAGATGGAGAGGCAGATGGAGAGGTAGAAAGGTAGATGGGGAGAGAGAAGCAGAGGGAGGGGTAGAAAGGTAGATGGACAGAAAGGCAGAGGGAGGCAAGATAGTGAGGTGGAGAGGGAAAAGTAGAAAATCGAGAAGGAGAGGTAGAAAAGTAGAGAGAGAGGGAGAGGTAGACTGCAAAGACTAGCGGGACCTCTATTCGTTTGAGAACAACGGAAGCGACAGAAGTTATGAGAAATAATAGATGAGTACAAGGTAAAACAATGATTGGAAGAGTTAAGGTTGTGAAGAGAAGAGTCGGTGTTGTTTTTCAACCGGAAATTAAAAACTAAATAAGATTAATTTCTCACTGTATATTTTTTGAATAGGTAGTTGTGAACTGTTACTAATGGAAATTATACCAAATTATGGAATGGATTGACTTAAGTGACACTCCACACCAATTTGAACCTCCCCGCTCTGGCCACACTCTCTCGCTTTCTTTACTTGCGAGAGAGCGTCAAAGCGGAGAGTGAAATTAGCTTGGGTTGTGCCTTTAAGCGGCACTATGGTTGATTTGAGATGAGATTCAAGAGGGATATTGAAGTAGAGGCAGAGGGAGAGGGAGAAATGACTAATTCGAAACACATTTGCATCGAATAAAGCGACATCAGCGTCTGAAGCGACATAAAAATTGTGAATATGGATTTTCCAGTTTATTTTAAGCTCACGGGACCTCAACGAGTAAATAACTCGCTTAATCTATCTACCACTCTTGACCGGATGCATTTTAAATGGGAATCGTTTTAGAATTCACTCCCTCCATCGTCTAGATGAATTCATTTATGATCTAATGATAAGGTCAGATTCGAGGATTAATATCTATCATTAATACTTTTTTTCGAATTTAGGAGACTTTTCTTTCATTTAAATTTTTTATTTCTTATTTTCACCCAATTCCGCCTTCTTTTCTTTCTCCGGCGGTAAATATCATATAATAATTAGGCAGAAACAATGGAATAGGCAGCACGTCGTCACTATTTTGCTCAAGTTCATTTTAACGCATTCTAAATATCTACACGTTAGTTCAGCCTCTGTAATAGCAGGGGGACGATGAAGGAAGGGCAACTCCCGTTTTCCAACTCTGGAAGACTCTGGAACAGTGTTGGGAAAACTCGCCTCAGACCCCGGTATTCCCATCTCTCCCTCGCATTTTGAACTAACGTGTCTAACGTGCTATATTTTCAAGTTCTGTAAGTCATATGATGGATAAGAGAGATAACACTAAACGAGCAGATAAAGTTGTTTTGAATATGTAAAAATGCAAATAAATTATATGTGATTATCGGCCACAGCACGGTAACGCATGTTTGTAGACAGCTCCTTTTAGATCCGTTTAGAGAAGATAAATATATTATTAAAGGAAGCATAACCTCACTCAATGGTCTCTTCTCAATGCTCTCTCGTTGTTAGAGAACAGAAAAATAATGTGCACAATGAAGAGACCATTGTGTGAGGTAACGCTCCCTTTAATTTTATTATTGTGCATCACCATCAGAAGACGGCACCAGTAAACAACCGTATTTTCTTAAACCGACAATGAGGCCAAACTATTTGAGCCGTATTTTTTTTAACCTATGACGCTACAATTACATAGAGAAGAAACGTTCTCACTCCTCGGAATCCAAATCTCCGCGATATTGCGCGGAGCCATCATACGGGCAACCGTTTTGTGCTCCAGTTTTGGTTGATTGGGCGACACTTTGTGTCGATAGCGAAGTAGGAAAGTAGTAAGGAGATTAGGGGGAAGTCGAAGGGTTTAGAAGGAATAGATAGATGGTTGACTGAATCCTCTTGTGACTGATGGTTAGACGGAGAAGGAAGGCATACTCTGTGTGATATGGGGAGAGAGAGACGCAGTCAGCTTTTCATTCCGTGGTACTAAGAGGGAGAGGGAGAGATAGAAAAGGAGAGAGAGAGGGAGAGGAAGAGATAGAAAAGGAGAGGGAGAGGCAGAGGGAGAGATAGAAAAGGAGAGAGAGAGAGGGAGGGGAAGAGATAGAAAAGGAGAGGGAGAGGGGGAAATGAAAAGAGGGAGTGAGTCCTCTTCTTCTTCTATTACTTCTTCTTCTTCTCAATAGCCATATATTGCCTGTTGTTGTAAGTGACCAGCAGATAGGAAGAAGAAGATGATGAAATTGAATTTACCCCTATCCCGAGGATATTGGGATAGATTCAATTGTGAAGTGATCGTAAGACCACAGAAACAGTGAATGGAGACTATTTTATTATTTTGATTTTTCGATTTTTTTAAAAGTTTTAAACACAAGCTAATTAGCAACTACGCCCGCATGCGTAAATATTACGTAAGTGTGAAGAATTTGAAATGCTGAGAATTTTGTAGTTTTTCTGCCAAACCGGCGATAGTATGCAAGACCAGTTTTTTTCATAGCGAGTATATGCAATAGATCAACTTTTATTTACGCATTTTTTTATGTATATTATTATTAATAATACTTCAAAATTAGATTCAATTGTGGAGTGATCACAGAAGATGGAAATATACAATTTGCGTGTATTGTCAAGTGTAATTGTTATGTATAACCGATATAGTGCAAGTGGGAGGACGGATATGCTCTTTACGCGACGAAGATTTATGATTGATACGATTTTCAACAAAATAACATTATGTACGAGCGTTGAAAGCCTGGTTCATGTACCATAAATAGTTTGAGAATGCACCATGGAGACAGTGTATCGTTAGGTGACGTGAGTATTACAACACACAGTCGTTATTCTTTTGCTGATACAAGAGCTTGCCTTTTTCTCTCGGGAAAATTACTTTTTCTAACTAACCCGTTTGTGAAAAAACAATAATGTTGCTTTATTACTTGAAGAAGAAGCATATTTTTGTTGGTATTTTGGCGAATTAAATAAATCAAAATCAAAATTAACATTAAAAATCGGAACGAACCTCGAACCTGTTTTCTCCTTTCTTCATCAGTGGGAGTAGCGACAGTCGACGTTTCCACTATGGTCTCCTGAATAACACAAAAGGTATTAAAAGGTGTTCTCTCTAAAGCAAAGTGGCACAGTTGGTGAAAACCATTTCTGTGTGCTCAAACTTCACAGGTGGAGTCCCTAGGGGTGGGATACACTTCAGCCAAAAAGTTGGACTCCAAAAGTGATCTTTGATCTTTGATCTCGCGAAAAATAAATTTGAGACATACCTATCGTGTCATATACCATTCGAAAGAGCGCAATAAGTTATACTTGAGGGTAAATTTTCAAAGTGTTAAGTACATAGCCCATAATGCGCGAAAAACCAATTTTTTGGGACATTTTTTTTTCAAAAAAAAATAAATCACCACTTTACGATAATCTCCGGGGAAATTCAATCTTGTAGCAAATTTAATGTAGAATTTAATAAAAATATTTCGGGAAAAATCTAAATACTCTATTTACGTTTTTTCGAGCAAATCTATCGCCCTATTTTAGCTCACAGGTTCGAACCCCACCCAGAGCAGGGATTTTTGCAGATTTTTCGCAGACTTACCAATGCTGCCCGAGCTGCCAATGCTGCCCAACTTTTTGGCTGAAGTGTATCCCACCCCTAGGGACTCCACCTGTGAAGTTTGAGTACACAGAAATGGTTTTCACCAACTGTGCCATCCTACATCCCATTCACTGCATTCTTACCGAGAATGCCTTTTAAAGCAATGAGAATAACAAAATCAGCGTTGTGTTCGTATATCAAGAAATGAGAAAAAGAAAATATATAATTATTTCGCATTCATTTGTAGATAGATAATTGGATAAGTAGTATTGACGTAGTGAGTAATCATTGATGCTCAGATTTTATACAAAAAGTAGTACTACTACATATACTGATTCTCGTTGTCAGACAATCATTCATTCTTTAAAGAAAATTAATTCAAATGCTCTTCCCGGTGTTTAAAATTCCAAGATAAGAGCAAAAAGATAGATATTATGTGTTTGCAAAATTTTTGATTAAAAACATTTGAAATAAGCAGCATATATTAAATTCATAAAAATTAATTATAATAATACCTCCGTTTGTCCACTCGGTGATCTCGTTCCACTCCCGTTCCCATTCGCTATCAATTCGATAGTTTCCGTACCCGCTTTCATTTTGCTTAAAATATAGTCCATTATGGAAATCATGCATAATCACGGATATGGATTCTTTGACGTTCTATTATAATAGATTAATTTTGACTCAATGAACGTGTGGAAAACTCGAAAGCGATGAAGTAGAAACTAGAAACATGCTAGGCAATTTTTTGAGGGAACGGTAAAGACTAGTAAACAGCGATCCAGTGTTTCAGCCCTGGTCCTAGGCACTGGATCGGACTATGGAAAAAATAATAAACATGAAAAAGGTAGGCCTCAAAATCATCGAAACATGATATAATGTCTCATATAAGGGAATATCGATTTTTTAAAAATCTATTTTCTAGAAGCAAAAAATGGTCGTATTGACAAAAAAAACATAGTGAAAAATGGCCAAGGTAGTATTAGAAGATGTTTAATCTCACGAGAGGAACAGACATGCACAAAGCTTTGAATATGCAATGAATGTTTTGGCGTTAGATGGAAAAGGAAATACGGGAAATACAGGATTTAGAAATAGCTTTACGCACCCGGAACAGACCAGACAAGATTAGAACGAGCAACAGAACATAAGTATCGTGAGAGAAAAGGTTGATGTAAAAGATCAAGTAGTGCGGAAGGAAGTCAGAGTTGTTTGAGGACTATGTCAATGGACATAGGAAGGATATTATTATGTAGTTGAGTAGAGTAGTAGAGTAGAAAGATTAATACCGTGGAATAGGAATAATTGGGTACACTTTCAATATGACAGACGCGATTTCATTTTTTAAAAATCATACGCGATTCATTATATATTCATGAAAACCTCTAAATATTATTATTATTGCAGCTAACAAAATTCTCGCGTGTGACACGAAAAAAAACGGGGAAATTATATCAAATAAAATATTCCTAACTATAAGTGACGATCTTTTTTATGAATAAAATTATATAATTTCCGATTGAGATATGTGTGCAGACTGTTCTTCTAAAATTTCGTTTCGTCGTTTTATTGTCACTTTTCGTTTCGTCGTTAAAAAATCTGTTGATCTTTGATTGTTTAGGCGCACGAGAGGGAGAAAGGCTTAGCAATGGAATGGAATGGAAGAAAAGAGAAACGAATGATGAGAGAAATACGATATGAGATTATTCCTTCTGACGTTTGCCATTGTAAATAGAAATTTCCTCGTCCAACAATAGTGTGAGCAAAAATAATTTCAAAAGTATCAGAGACGGAACTTTTGATTTTAGAAATGATGTCATCTTCTCAGTAACTAGAACACAATCAATGCTAAACGGAGCGTAACTCTTTCACTCTCCTCATTCCGTACTCAATTTCTCTATTCTCTGCTGTCGAGGAACAATTTTTACTTTTTGCCTATTATATACAAAAGCGGTAATGATAACAACTTGAAAGAATATAACAATTCATATGAACGTGGCATAGATTTGAGTATTTAAACGTGGCAAGAAATTTATTACTTGACTGCTTGTTGAGAGAGAGAAAAAAGAGCGCGACATAGACATATCAGATTTCGCTCTCGCGATCGTTTTCAGACCATTGCTCTCTCTTTCGAACACGACAACACTCACAACGAAACAATGAAACAATATCAATAACACATTATTCTCTCACCTTTTTTATATGGTTATTAAGAAGGTTCGATCAATTTTTGTTTTATCGCTCATAGAAGTGTAATAACTACTTTGAATGGCTTCTCAGACCCTTGGTACCTATTCGTTGCCTTGAAGTGTCCCCACTCCGGTATTTCGAAACTTAAAGTCTACTTAAACTACGTTACTGACTTAAAGTTTACTTTAAGTAAACTTAAAGTGAAAGAACATTTGACGAAATGCATTACAGTATATCACACCACTTAAAGTAGACTTACGCTTAACTTTAAGTAGACTTACAAGTCTACTTCAAGTGAAAACTTTAAGTAGACTTTAAGTTTCGAAATACCAGAGCACAACGGATTGATTTGTATACGAGAGGCTTGGTGGTCCAAAATATCCTTTATAAAAAAATATCTTCCTTGTGAAGGGAAATCTTTCGGTGAACGTATTTAGACGTATTTAGACGACGAACTAACGAATGGTAATAATATACAGCGTAACGGAAGAGTGTGAGGGCGCAGATATCATGCTGATACTGTGCGGTTATATCGAGATAGAGGTCGAAATATCGATTAATTCTTACTTTCTTAACAACTTAACATAACCAATAAGAAATAAAATATAAAAAAAACAGTGGCTAGACAGAGAGTGATAAAGAAATCTTACCAAAATATTGATAGATCTACTCAAAATACTGAGAACAAACAACAAATTGAGAAGTAAGGGATGAGATGAGTGGATGAGTGAAGGAAGTGAATGATACTTTATCTATATTCGTGAGAAAAGAAGAGAAGAGGAGAGGGTAAAACAAAGTCCTTTCTGAGAAGAGCCACAATCTCTCCACCCCGGATGGGCTGCTGTGCACAAATTCGATCAAGTCACTAAGATAGAAGAGTTTCCGGGCTTCTCCCTCTCCCTCTCCCTCTCCCTCTCCCTCTCCCTCTCCCTCTCCCTCTCCCTCTCCCTCTCCCTCTTCCTCTCCCTCTCCCTCTCCCTCTCCCTCTCCCTCTCCCTCTCCCTCTCCCTCTCCCTCTCCCTCTCCCTCTCCCTCTCCCTCTCCCTCTCCCTCTCCCTCTCCCTCTCCCTCTCCCTCTCCCTCTCCCATCCATCTTTGAAAGGAATGGGAGTGAGTGTTGTTCTTCTTCATCCCTTTATTCTCTATCTATCTCTATCACTTTTGGCTACTACCAATCAACAGATATGTAGGGAATATTGCGTGGATTCAAAATTCACAAAAAAATTATTTTATAAAATCATAAAAAGTGGGGAGAAAGTGTGCAAAGTTATATAACGCAACACGAACTAACACGAATTTATCGTACTGTTAAAGGCACACCCCAAGCTAATTTTTCTCTAGACAAAGAAAGTGAGAGAGTGTGGCCAGAGCGGAGAGTTTCAAAATAGCCTGTGGTATCGCTTTAAAGCCACACCCCAAGTTAATTTGAATCTCTCCGCTCTGGCCACACTCTCTCGCTTTCTTTGTCTACGAGAGAGTATTGCCAATGCGGAGAGTAAAATTAGCTTGGGGTGTGACTTTAAGTATCTAGAATGAAGTAGAAATCTCTCAGAGAGAAGGAGTTGCCAGCAGATTTCCGCTACATGACACCATAGGGCACATTATTACTAACAATAACATATATAAATTATTTTTAACGTGCTAGTAAACATATAATAATACATCCATTTATATTATTAATTTAAATGATCTACTCGTATGTCGATGCGCTGATAAGATAAATGGAATTGGAATTGAAATATGGCGCAATAATGAGATAATACGATGAGTGATAAAGTAAGTGGAAGAGCAGAGGGTGCTTGACGTATCTTACGTATGGGAATGACGGAAGGAGAGGGAGAGAGTAAGAGGGAGAGAAGAAGAGGTAGAGAAGAAGAGGTGGAGGAGAGAAGAAGAGGTAGAGGAGAGAAGAAGAGGTAAAGGGAGAGAAGAAGAGGCAGAGAGAGAGAAGAAGAGGAAGAGTGAGAGGTAGAGGGAGAGAAGGAGAGGTAGAGGGAGAGAAGGAGAGGTAGAGAAGAAGAGGTAGAGGGAGAGAAGAAGAGGCAGAGGGAGAGAAGAAGAGGCAGAGGGAGAGGTAGAGGGAGAGAAGGAGAGGTAGAGGGAGAGAAGGAGAGGTAGAGAAGAAGAGGTAGAGGGAGAGAAGAAGAGGCAGAGGGAGAGAAGAAGAGGCAGAGGGAGAGGTAGAGGGAGAGAAGGAGAGGTAGAGGGAGAGAAGAAGAGGTAGAGGGAGAGAAGAGGTACAGAAGTGAGCGAGAATCGGATTAGACAGTGAAGGCTATGGCAAACAGAAATGAAAAGCGAGTGATTGGTGAACTCCTCTCTCATTCTCTATCAATACATTTACAATTGGGAAAATACAATAAAATGCAATTATGCTTATTCTTATTCTTATTCTTTGTTCCATACGTAAAATTAAGAAGAATGACATAAAGTATACGGTTCATTTTAATATTTTTCCTTATTTATCACTTAATAAATGACTGTATACAACATACAACTGAAAAGAATCATCATTGGTATTCGCGTTTTATTGAAAACAATGTTCATATATCAAATTGTTGATGTAATAAAGTTTTTTTAGAAACAGAGAAATACTAGGGACTGGACGTTCCGGAATTTAGTATTCCAACTCTATGGAAGACGGAGGAAAGAGAAAATAGTGAGAAAGCATCGGGAATTATGCAGTAGGTGGAGTTAATGGGAGGAGGAGGAGGGAATGTGACGGCTCTGGATGTTACTGCGACAAAATGAGCTTAGAATAAAACATTTGCAAGATGAAATCTGGGATAAAGAAAGGATAAATATAGTGAATACCAGTGATGTGCGGCAATGGTTTTTAGGCACTATCTCGAGTTTGATAATGTTATCCAACGTGTATTTTGAGATTGTTTAGAGTAAGCTAGCCTTTATCTGTGGTAGTCCAGTTAGAAAGCCTAACTCTAAGAGAATTTTCCTTCGGTGTAGTTAGAGCAACATCAATGGTTTAGAACCTATAGCCTAACTTTTCAATTTTCAAAATTCGCGCCTTTCGTATGAAGGATTATTCATTAATGATTCCAGCGATCAATGAAAATTTAATTCCCACTGCCTATAGTGTCACAATTCAGATATGGAAAAGCCTACAACGATTCCTTGCTCTACTGAGCACATTACTAGCATAGTTAGGAAAGATGAATCCAGAAGTTGTTATATTTATCGATCGTTTACATCTCGTAGTGTATCTGTATACAGTCGTCTTTTCTGTACCTTTGTCCGTCCTCTGCTCGAGTACTGTAGTGAATTTTGGTCCCCGTCGTCCTCATCAATGGAAGAGTATGTTGAATCTGTCCTTAAAGGGAGAGTAGCCTCTACCCCCACATGCTGTCTCTTCTTCATCTCCATTCCCTTTCCACCCGTAGAAACATCAGCCATTTCCCAACTACTTTCAAGATCATTAATGGCTTTATCGATATTGGCCCCGAAAAATCTTCAATTTCTCCAATTCACGCCACCGAAACCGCGGACATTCCCAAAAACTACTCTTTCATAGAATTTCCAGTCGCAGATTTAGATCTTTCTTGTCCAATCGAGATGTTAATAAATGGAATATTCTTGATTTATCTATTGCAAACTACCCTAACCCCGCGGATTTTTGAAATAGAATCAAAGCTGCTAGTTAACTAGTTATAACAGTATTTTTCGTTGTTCTTCCTTTTTAATCAATATATATTATGCAAACAATATAGTAATTTTCTCTTGTACAAGAAACGATAAATATATAAATATTATTAATTAGCAGAAAGTAACTTTGGAGATCTTCACAGTTTTGGTACGAAAAAACACATTAGTTTTTTTCGCACTTTTAAATCATTATCATTAGTGCAGAGAGTATTTATTATGTTATTTATTAGCTCCTCTACTATTATAAATAAAAATATTCGCGGGACACCATCTTTACGCCCATGTGGACTTGTATAAAGTAAAGTAAGTATCGGCATCATTCGATCGATTTTGCGAATTCAGAGACGATGTAGTTTCCCGTTTGAAATGACGTCGACGATATGTGAGAAAGAACGAGATGAAGACACATTGATAGGCTGCTACCTGAAAAGGTTGATGTTTATTCTATTATAAGGAAAGAGACAAAGAGAAAGACTGAAAATGGGTTGTGTTGCAAATTTTTAATAAAGAACTAGAAAGAACATAAAACGATCCAGTGTTTCGGCCTGTGTTCTCTCTTATTTCCACTCATATCTTTAAATAAAGGAAAAGGGTAAAGGATATCAAGTTATTCAGGGCACACGAAGTCCTTCGTGAGATCACTTCTAGGCAAATGATAATTCAAGGCCAATTCAGTTTCGTTCAAATATACACATAAAATAAACAATGCTATACTCCGAAAAGTTTACAAAAGCTAAAAAAAATTCAGCACTGATAATGAGAAGTTTGAGTTAAAGAGACCGACACCTTTATCAACGGTCTCTTCAACGCGCTACGCTCTCTCGTTGTTAGAGAACAGAGAAATAGTGTGCAATGAAGAGGCCTTTGACTATGAGAGAGGTTACTCTCCCTTAAAAAGTTGAAAGATGTGTTGGTATCGGATTGACAAACCAAATCGAAGATATGACTGATCTTAGTTGGATCTGTTCCTATGGGATATCCATTGACATAGAGGGCATACAAACTTAGGAATACCTGCAAGTACCCTTATCAACATTGACCGTATAAAATACACTTGTTTATTTGGTACGAGAGTACTAGCCACAGCCACAATGTGTTTCTATGTTTAGGGAGAGAGCACAAGTGAGAGAGTACTTATTGTTAGATCAGAGAAAGCGAGGAAGGAAGGGAGGAAAGAAGGAAGATTTAATCGATAGTTCTTTCTCTGTTTAGCAGGCAGTAGTAAGGCAATTAGACAAGTACATTTTATACGGACTATAAGGACCATAGTCATGAATCGGAACTTATGGGCGGAAAATAGAAAGCAAACATTTAAATAAAATTTAAATTTAAAAAGAATGAAACATAGTGGACAAGAAAGCGAGCGAAAAGAGAGAATCAAACTTACAGTGAACATGTAGCAAAAAACCTCATTGCATATACAAGGAAGGATCATTTGAGACGCTCGAAGATTCGACGTTGAAGTGAATTTGGCACTAAAATCATAAATTCGAATTTGTTTTCAGCCTGGAGGATGGAGCAACTGTTGAAAAAGGATTTGTCATCATCATCGAAAACAAGGCATGCTATTGCCACCTAGCTATTGCCATGTCAAAAGGCCATGTTGGCATTGCCAGCAAATAATGATGAATTAATAGTTTGGGATAAACCTTAACCGTAATCCCAGTTTGTGGCGGTGTTTCAGAGTATATGTGGATATTTGTCGAGCCACCAAAGTTGTCTGCAAATATTGATATGAATAGTTTTGGAAATGATTTGAATAATATTATGCGACATTTTAAGTTTCGAAAAGAATTGAACAAAGTAGGAGTAAAATGCAGAATGTAGAGAGAATCGCAGTCTTAAAGGAACACCCGAGCTAGTTTAATCCTCTCCTCTCTGGCCACACTCTCTCACTTTCTTTGTTTGCGCCAGAGTGTTGCCAATGCGGAGAGTTATATTAGCTCAGGAGGCGCCTGAGCTTTCGTAACTGTAGAACATATCTCAAACAGATCTCTTTTTCTTCGATCACACGTTTCACTGTTTGAATACGTATAAATATTATTATTATTATTAACGCGTACCAGTAGTGCAGCTAGATAAGATAGAACTATGAATATTCTCTCTGACGATCCTCCGAGCCATGCTGCAACCGGTGGATCTTATAATAAAATCTATATTTATTCCTTTAACGAACTACGAGCATATTTCATCATTGCAAAGTTTCTCAGAAAAGTTGATATTTTATTAACAGAAACTTTAACTTTTAACTTTTTTTAAATTTAAATGAAAAAAGAATATCGGATGCAAATACTAAATCGCATAATGGTAACGCAAGGAATGTGTAAAAAGTGTGTGTTTAGCATGAGCTGAAGGGCTGATATGAAGCAAGAACAATAAATTGAGAGACTGATTCGAGATCATATTCGCTATCATGGCGCATCGCTGCACTCTTGTAACACGGCGGTTCAATGAAGAGAAATCCCTACATTTAACTTTGGCCATTTAACTACACCTACGAGGTTCGGATAGATACACAAAAGCTCTATCCACTAAGCCATATCGGCATGTCTCGCGAATCGTAAAACTCGATGATAGGTTTAGTCAGAAGCGAGCGCCCAGAAATACCGTAGTCAACTTTCGCGCTGGGAACCTAGATGTTTTAGTGCTTATCATCACTCAGTTTGCGATACTATCTTTCTCCGGCAAGAGCTTCTTAGTTACTATCATTGAGCCGCCGTGTGTAACTCTCTCGACAATGTATGTAACTCTGATCACGCATTATTTTAGTGTTTTAAAAAAAACACATTTTTAAATATGAATTCTTGGTGCATTTGTCAATTCGTCCTGCCATGATATCTGATGATTAAATACTATTTGCAGAACTCTTTGGTTAATTCATTTGGCAAATATAGATCAAACGTCGAATAAAACGAAATTTGGCCGCTTCCTGAAGTGTGCGGTCAATTTTACGAGCATGTATAGTTCCACATTACATTAGCATTGTAAGTTGTGAATTAGGGAAATCCAAGGTAAAATCTCTTCCATTGTGTTATTTAGTGTACTGCTTTATAAGGTGTAAAACGAAGAACTTACAGAAATCAAGAAGATATAGAACAAGCATGACAACACCCGGAGATAACTGAAATTATGATAATTTTAATGTATATTTTAATTGTTTTGAATATTTTTTTTAGAATTGTTAATATTGTTGTTTGTTTTATAAATCATAATGTGTTCGTGACATTTGCTTTATATGAAAGAATCTAATTATTGTGTACTTGCATAAAAATGGAATCTCAGTAATGTATAATTTAACTAGGTTCTCGGAAAACACCCTACGTTTTTCAACTTGCAAAGGACGTTTTTTCTTTCTCGTTACATGTTCTCTAGTCTTGCTTTAGCCACATTTGAACGCTACAGAACATGGTATATTGAAGCGTCCCATATATATATATATATATATATATATATATATATATATGGGACGCTTCAATATACCATGTTCTGTAGCGCTCAAATTAAGTATATCAAATATATATATATATATATATATATATATATATATATATATATATATATATATATTTGATACACTTAATTTTTGAGCTTTCGCATCGTGATTTGCTTTAAACATCCTACCCGGAGTAAAAGATATCGTTATAAAACGTCTGTGCTCCAAACACAACTTCCAAAATGGGTGGAGCTAGTAACAAATGTCATAATTCATGACAGCATTAAAAAGTGTACAAATTGGAACTTACAAAAACAATCGGTATTATGATTCTAGTTATGATTCCTTTCGATCGTTCTTCATATCTTTTATCCATCAGTGCCACTATTCGTTCAATCGATAGAAACAGAAGAGTGAATCCAACGACAGACTGTTGAAAGCGCTTACCAGCGAGAATTACCGGCTAAAAGTTGATTAATAAGTTATTGTAATTTTTGTGGATTAGAATTGAAACTATTTCGAACTGTTCTTGAAGTAAAATTAATACTCGGAAAAATACCAGAGTCGTTTAACCTGTACAATGTTAATTGCCTTACAAATATAGGTAGATCTTCTTCTCCGTAGATGAATACACGATTGCAGATGACAGTCAATCTACTTATTGATTGAAAAGGAGTGCGGAGAACGAGAATTATTGTCAGAGCTCTAAAAAGGCATTCATAAATACAGCCAATTTTATCAATATATTTTTTTCATTATCAAGGAAAAAACAATTGAGGATGGTTGCCACTAAATGAGTGATTACTATTTGAGAATTACATGGAAAAAAACATTAAAAATGAAGGGAAGCGAGTAATATATACACTAATGTTAGACAAATTGAAAGATATTGAATGTATTTTATATAAGTGTGAACCCGTGCGTGAACATACCTGAAATTATAATGAAGCAAGTTATCCGTGGAAAGTTCTTTCACAGCCAGCACAGTAAAGATTATGGCTGCACCCAATATTGCAAGTTCTAAGACCCATAAAGCTATCGATATCCAATCGTACATAAGTTGCATGAATTGCAACGATGAAGATCTCCCTTAATCGTAAGAAGGCGTAAGATTGAATCAAACGCGACAATTTTGAGAAAAAATGTATATAAATATGGGTTCTAGTCTAGATAGTTACACCTGGTGAGAACGATGAAACAATTAATATATATGATGATACACTATGGGAGAGATCTTTTAACAGTGAAACACTTCATGAATCTGAAGTGTCATAAAAGGGGATCTTCTTTCCTTAATTATTACACAAGCTTCTAAATTGCTCCATAAGCTTCTGGGTGTCAAAATCCAATACATTTTATTATTGTTCCTAATGTTGTTCCAGAACGTACCGTGTTCTAGAACGACTTTTCCGAGATTGTCGCAAATTCGTAGACAAATCTCGCGTTCTTTCCAAACAATGCGAATTTGGACCTTTTTTTTCCGATTTACTATGTGCTTTTTAATACCTCGGCTTTCAAATATTTTTAATTCGCCGTTACACGGGCCATTAGCGTGATCTAACGAGAATATCCGTAGATGGACATTTTCAACCTGATAAACACTAACGCAGCGATGGTTGGCATACCTGTTGTAGGCCATACCATACCTACATGTTGTACGCCACATTCTTTCACAACACTCGACCAACTTTTTCGAAACGAAAAAAGCGAAAATTGTGAGCAATTAGCGTTTATTGAATATACAATCGCTCATCCAATCCAACAATTATCAACAATTTTCTTCCGTGGATGTATACTTACATATGGTAATACAAAGAACGGAAGCTTCAGTGGACAAATCATGATTTCTATAGTGATATATACATTGAATGCTTCATTGAGAAAAGCGAATTATTTAAAGCGCCTAATATTGTTCTTTAATTCCATGCATCGGCGATTATCTTGAAGTAATTGTCAGTGGCATGAACTTCTTGATTGGTCTGTTTCCTTGTCCCAATCATCTTCATCCGATTATGTTTATAATAGAGAAATGCAGGGAAGAACAGCGATTGGTATGCTGATATCTTAATAGTCATCGATTAAATACTCAAAATTCATAACCAGCGTCTTTTTATGGTATTCATCCATTATAAGGGATCACTATAAGGATATAACTAATTCCAAGCGGTTCCGGGAATCTCATTACGACTTCTCTTTTTCAAAACCGGAGTTTCATGATATGATTAATGAAAACACGAGAGTAGTATAGTACTGGCTCGATAACATAAAAAACAGCTGTCTATAGGATGTTTTTTTGAGATGTTTTTTGAGATGTTTTTTGTTTGTTTTTTAAGTTGTTTTTTGTTTGTTTTTGAGATGTTTTTTAAGTTGATTTTTTGTTTACATTATCGATTTTTTGTAGATCAATCAAAATGATAATAATGATTGACAACTCTTATCAGCCAATCAATAAAATCACTCTAATCAATTACTACAATAATCAACAGTAATAAACAAGTGCAGTATTCAATAATACAGTAATAAACAAGTACAGTAATCAATTTGAAAAATCATCACATTATCGATTTTTTGTAGATCAATGATTCATATTATCGATCATTTGAAGATCAAAAAACAATTGAAATCATCATTACAGTAATCATCAAAGACTTACCAGACAGACGCAGCCGCACGGTCGACTAATGAAGCTATAGACTGATCTACCTAGGGGCGGGGCCTCCTCCCACACATCGAAACTCCGCCCACTCTGCTTCTCTATACCCTCTTGCTTTTACATTATCTCTCTGCCTAATAGAAAAGAGAGAGAGAACCAACAATACTTCCCAGATAGCTTATAGTGCAATCACTCCAGTTACCAGTCATAACGAATTGTATACATTATAGTATATAATATATACTGAAGCTAAAGGGTGAATGATAGAGAGAGAGAGATAGGTGTCAAGAGGTACGGAGAGGTACCAAGATAAACGAAGGCCCGGATTAAAAAGGTTAATGTCTTTCCCGCTCATCGGTATTGAGAGATATAAACACTCAAACCAGACAACTTGCGAGGCCGTGATTATATGGGTACAGCAAGAGTCATTTCGTAAAATGAAGAAGGGATTGTGGCAGTACTCTTTTATCCAGAATATGATTAATTACTATCATCCATCTCTTCCTACTCACTAATTCTACAATCCTTTCTCATACTCTAATTCAATCACAACAACAACAACAACAACAGATATAAATATAGGCTTACGAAAGATTAAATACAAGTTGACAAGGTAATCATTACATCAAGATAACCCATGAAATACAACCTTCTCTCTCAGTAAAACCACTCTCATGATATAGCTCATCTTCATTATCTGAGTATATGTCGAACATAGATTTATTAAAGTAAACAATTAACACCCCCCTCATTCTACTGAATGGTAAGAGTCATTTCGTAATATGTGGAAGCGATTTAGACTGTACACTTCTATGCATAAAATGATTAATTACCCTTATCCCTATACTTCCTACTCACTAGTTCTAGTTCTAGCACTAGTTCCATTCCCATAATCAATCACAACAAAAATAAGAGATATTTATTTAGGTTTATGAATTATTAACGACAAGTTGATCGAGACAAGTTGATCATCAGATTAAAACAACGCATAAAATAAAACCACTCTCATGAAATATCTCATCATCATTAGCAGTGCATATAACACACATACATATATTTTAAAGTCATCAATGCAAGATGATCGAGACAAGGTTACATCAAGACATGAAATACCTTCTCTCAGCAAAACCACCCTCATGATATATCTCATGTTCTCTAGCAGGGCAAATGTCGACCACAAATTTATTAAAGGAAAGAATGAATTTATTAAAGGAAAGAATTAGGCGGGTATTAAGAGTATACGTTGTTTACTATAGCTGTTACAATATCTCATTCTAATGAATTCTCTTCATCTATTTCTTAGATCACCCTGACAATTAACAACCAAAGAGATATGACATTCACTTTCTGTGAACGCATTCATAATGAAGAAAAAACACCTAGCAGATAAATACTAAGATAAACCTAATGAAACCATGATTTAGCTAGTGATTACTTAATTAGGTTATTCCAACTGAAATTAGTAGAGATGAGGTATGCTAAACAAAAAGGAAAGCTAAGACGAGACCCTTCGTTTCTATCTCTGCCGAAAGGAATAAAGGAGAGGGAGACGCTACTATAAAAACCACATAATGAGTAGAGATTTTCAAATGTTACAAATGAAATATGTGAATTGCATAACTAATATTTTAAGAGAGGTTTTTAGTCTCTCTCACTCATCAGTAGTGAGGGATATAAATACTCAAACCAGACAACCTGCCAGACCGTGAATATATGGGCGGATGGTATGTCAAGAGTCATTTCGTAATATGAGGAAGAGATTTAGACTGTACACAAAATGATTACTTACCCTTAAACCACTATTCCTTCTTAGTAGTTACATTCCCATATTCAGTCACAACAACGACAAGAGATATAAATATAGGCTTATCAACGATTAAAGGCAAGTTGGTCGAGAAAAGTTAATCATCCCATTAAAACAACACATAAAATAAAAACCACTCTCATGAAATATCTCATCATCATTAGCAGTATATCACACATACATATATTTTTAAAATCAACAATGACAATCGACTGATTACAACCTACGGTGATCAGCATTGCTATTACAATACACTAATCTAATCAATTCTCTACTTACTACACTATCATGACAATAGCAGTCAGAGAGATACAGCAGCCAAATCATTTATTCACTTTCTTTGATGACACACATAATAAACAAATCCATTAAATATAAACTGCGACAACCATAGTAAAACCTTAATCTAACTAGTGATTACGTAACTAGGATATTCCAACTGAAATTAGTAGATATAAAGTATAATATAAATACTCAAACCAGACAGCTCTCCAAAAAGCGTAATGCCATATATCGTGGTTGAGAAAGAGAAGCGGAAAAGCAGAGAGGGTCATAAAACCAATGAAAGAGACAAAAAAAATAAACGTGTAAATCATTAATTCATAGAAAGAGCACATCTCTACAGTGATTCATTCCTTTTTAGTAACTAAATCAGACCATCATTCTATGAACATGGAAATCTAGAAACATCAACTCAACTGGAGCACCGATAATGCAAATGTATGAAAAGTTATATTATTGATATAGAGGTGAAATTAACGGTTTATGAGTGAAGACACATCTCCAATTAGTATGACCATACAAAAAAATACAGTCCACTATTATTACTCCGAATTCACACAGACGCTACTCAACACTAACTAATAAAGAAAATGTTTTGATGAATAGTGCATTGCATACGAATTATATATTGATTTGATCAAGCTACTGAAATTAAAAGAGACAAATCTCAATGCAAATGCGCGGAAGATATTACGGGAAAAGATTACACGAAGGAATATAACAGGAATATTACAACCATACAAGTGTCATATCCTTACTTTCAAAGTTCGACCCTATCCAGCGCTACTTCTCGGTTGAATCGACGAGTGGCCAATTCACATTCTCCTCAAAATGTTCCAACAAAAAATCATATTTTTACTAGAGTACATTTGCATGCTTTTTATATACTGTACTTCACGTTGAATTATCGTTCCTTTCTTTATTCATAGGGTCAGAGATCGACCTCGAATCATCGCCTTGGGACTTTATTTATTCATACAGAGCGAATTCAGCCCGGATCAAATAAAGGTGGCGGTAAATCAGAAGTGAGAGAGATAAACCCCTCAACAATACTAAAAATCTAGAAAGCAACCACTAATGATGCATTTGTGCGTTAGAAACAATACATATTGGAAATCTTAATAGTAGACATACGCTAAGATAGTTATTTATTTGTATAATAGTACTAACGCTGTGACACACAACTATGTTTCTGTTCATTTCACTGGATTTGCATGGGATATCACTAAAGGTGAATAACTAAAGAATGTAGATCTTGCAGTACACACCCTATCGATATTGGATGATCGGTGGTGGTTGATATGCTGGGTTTATACACTTTCCATTATGTAAATACACTTATATGAAACATAGTCCAAACCTGTTGTCCCGTTTGTTTTTTCTATTATTTTGAGATGTGCTCTGATGAAATACATGTTTAATACATGTATATGGCACACTGTCTATAGGTGAAATCATGGTCTTCTATAGTGTTTTCGTTGTCAAAGTCTTTTCAGGTAACGAACGTCCAAACCTCACTTATTGATATAGTGTACATAGCTATTCTAACTAGAATGGTCAGAACCCCTTATTTATATAACGATGTTTCTTGATGATGAACACTAGGCGTATTTACATTTTTACGATATCTAAAGTTGATTGAACATCGTAATAATACATATAAACACCATCTCTGCCTCTTTATCTATATCGTAACATCGCATTTATGCGGACTGAACTAATCATGCACTGCACTATACTAATCATATTTTAGCGGCAGATACACTCTACTTTTCCACAACATAAAGTGTGTTTTTATTATTGTTTCGTATGCAGTAATAAACGGGCAAAAATCATTCTACATATCGTGCACTATTTCTCGCTCTCTCGCCTACTCCATCAACAGAAAAGGATCAACAGACGAATCCCCTCCTAGAAGGATTTGGAATGCCTGGAGGTGTACTTCCAACTGTCAAGCAGGCCTAATGGACGATAGCGGAACGTTTTCGTGGGTTTTCTACTCCAATCAACAAGTTTTAGTTCGATCGTTTTCTTGAATGGAGAATAACATCTCTCAGAGACGGAAGAATAAGAACTTGCAAGAAAATTCCCCCTGCCCCTGACTTACTCTTCTGCACTTAGTGCTGATAAGATAAATGTATTGTATTGTATCGTGCACTATTTCATTCAAGTTATTGTCCGCTAGAATCATGAATGAATAACACTGAATGTTAATTTCTATAACCGGTAAAAAGCACGATTTTGAATGGTAAAGATATCGAAAATATAAGTGGGAACCCTCCCGGTACGGTATTTTCTACTTACTGAGCTACACTGATACCTCTCGAATCTAGTAGTAGTAAACAGAAATCAACATTGTTGGACTCACATATTACACCAAATCAGCCTTTAATACTTCATTACCACGAGTAACTTTCACAATGTAGGACATCTTAACTGTTTCAATCAACACAAACAATCATGACAAATCTTTATAATTATTTGATCACATAGTGAATTTATGTAATATAGTATAATCATGAGTCATTTAATTGTCGAACTATGTACTAATTTATGTAGTCAAACATTGCAATATAGAACCATGGTATATCGCGTATATCACGCAAGAGTGTACAGAACAGCTCAACTCTGCGTAATCATATTATTAAATGCATATCATTACATGATCAAACATGACATTAACGCGATCATACATGAAAATACCAAAATCCTAATTAAGTTTGCATTTATCCATGGTAATTCAAGCATCTATGTCAGTTCTAAATGATTTATCGAACAATATGTAGATAGATTCGCTTTGCAGGGAGTTATATCTCAATGTAATGTGTTACAAATTTATGTTATACTTGGAGGATCATGAGGTATTTACTCGAACAACTATGTTGTCCCATTAATAATTCAAACAATATGCTTTTCTATTATAAGAAATGGCCCAAAATATGGATTTATAGTAGTATTGGTCACTTGAAAATCGTCATGTTGTAAATTCCGGGTACAACCAACCAGTTTCCGATATACTATACTATTAACTTGAACAGGACCTTCCAACAGACTACCTAGAACCTCACAACCGCATAGCTTAATCATCACAACTTCAGCTGATTTTGAGAAAATGAGACACTATTGATACCGTTAATTTATGGTAGAAAGTGAGAAAGGCTTCCCGTTTTCTATATTACACAACACCAATCTGCTTACAAAAGAAATCTACAATCGTTTACTCCAACACCGGATAGCCAGAGAAGAATTTCAAGAACAGGTTCTTCAAGAATACAAAAATATACCAGCCATATTAGTGATTTCTACGCTAGCAACACATCCCAGTAGATAACTGACTACATATTCAAAAGCTGCATGAGTAGTGATATTACAGAAATGGATTCTTTATGTATGGCTAAGTTTGTCAAACTTTTGAATAATCCATAATATAACCATGAATTAATAAACAAAATAGAATTACAGGTATATAATTGATTATGTAGTGCAGCTTTACATTACACACTAATGAACACCTTTCAATCCTATCAATAGTTGCCTTATTTATTGATGAGGAGAGAAATATCCACAAATCTTACATTTATTCGATCAATAGGTTGATATATCATTAACCGGTGATATGAAACACCAATGAAACTATTACCATATACCAATTACATCTAAATATTGTCTATGATGTTTATTCAAAATGATCAGTATGCAACAAGCTCAATGAAGACACATAGATGTATGGTCTATTAACAAATCTTCAATTAAAATCTAAATATTATATTTTATCTGCTATGCATTCAGACGTAAAGATATGTCAAAATCTTTCAAGGTACACATAATAACCAATACATAACCATGACATAACCAAACATAACATAACCATGACTTAACCAAACATAACATAACCATGACATAACCAAACATAGCATAACCATAACCATAACATGACATTGATTACTGTATTCTATTTTATCTGCTATGCACTCACACGTAAAGATATGTCAAAATCTTTCAAGGTACGCATGATAACCACTACATAACCATGACATAACCAAACATAGCATACCCATAACCACTACATAATCACGACATAACTAAGCCTAAGCCTAAGCATGTATTATATTTTATCTGCTATGCACTCACACGTAAAGATATGCCAAATTCTTTCAAGGTATACATGATAACCAATACATAATCATGACATAACCAAACATAACATAACCATGACATAACCAATCATAACATAACCATCACATAACCAAACATAGCATAACCATAACCATAACATGACATTGATTACTGTATTCTATTTTATCTACCATGCACTCACACGTAAAGATATGCCAAAATCTTTCAAGGTACGCATGATAACCACTACATAATCATGACATAACTAAGCCTAAGCCTAAGCCTGTATTCTATTCTATCTACTATGCACTCAGACGTAAAGATATGCCAAAATCTTTCAAGGTACGCATGATAACCACTACATAATCATGACATAACTAAGCCTAAGCCTGAGATGTCGTTCATTTTGATTTATCTGCAAAAATCGATAATGCCGTAAATATTGCTCTTTCAACTGCATGGTTTTAATAAGTTCATTACTGCACTTATCCTAAGCCTAAGCCTAAGCAGGGGCGTATGAAGCGATTCCGAGCGAAGCGAAGGATGTTTTTTTGCGGTGGTTTCTTCTTTTGTTGCTTCTTCTTCCTAGATTGCCCCTTATCATCATTTGGTTTAAAAATCGTTACTTACAAGTAACCTCAACCTTTATCTTATTTACAGAAACTGTAAACTGACACAAAAAACTGTTTACTCTAAACTCATTAGCGTTAAACATCTGAACTATTTTTACCCTCCGCTCTGGCATACTCTCTCGCAGACAAAGAAAGAGAGAGAGAGTGGTCAGTGCGGGGAGTTTCAAATCATTTAAGAGCGAAAAAGCATTTATGAGTGAACTTATCAACCTCCAACTCTCTCTCGTGATCAGAAAACGAAGAAACAGTGTGTGAAATAAAGAGATGGATTGACTTTAGCATAAGTCTAACTTGAAACTCCCCGCACTGACCACTCTCTCTCTCTTTCTTTGTCTGCGAGAGAGTATGCCAGAGCGGAGGGTAAAAATAGTTCAGATGTTTAACGCTAATGAGTTTAGAGTAAACAGTTTTTTGTGTCAGTTTACAGTTTCTGTAAATAAGATAAAGGTTGAGGTTACTTGTAAGTAACGATTTTTAAACCAAATGATGATAAGGGGCAATCTAGGAAGAAGAAGCAACAAAAGAAGAAACCACCGCAAAAAAACATCCTTCGCTTCGCTCGGAATCGCTTCATACGCCCCTGCTTAGGCTTAGGCTTAGGATAAGTGCAGTAATGAACTTATTAAAACCATGCAGTTGAAAGAGCAATATTTACGGCATTATCGATTTTTGCAGATAAATCAAAATGAACGACATCTCAGGCTTAGGCTTAGTTATGTCATGATTATGTAGTGGTTATCATGCGTACCTTGAAAGATTTTGGCATATCTTTACGTCTGAGTGCATAGTAGATAGAATAGAATACAGGCTTAGGCTTAGGCTTAGTTATGTCATGATTATGTAGTGGTTATCATGCGTACCTTGAAAGATTTTGGCATATCTTTACGTGTGAGTGCATGGTAGATAAAATAGAATACAGTAATCAATGTCATGTTATGGTTATGGTTATACTATGTTTGGTTATGTGATGGTTATGTTATGATTGGTTATGTCATGGTTATGTTATGTTTGGTTATGTCATGATTATGTATTGGTTATCATGTATACCTTGAAAGAATTTGGCATATCTTTACGTGTGAGTGCATAGCAGATAAAATATAATACATGCTTAGGCTTAGGCTTAGTTATGTCGTGATTATGTAGTGGTTATGGGTATGCTATGTTTGGTTATGTCATGGTTATGTAGTGGTTATCATGCGTACCTTGAAAGATTTTGACATATCTTTACGTGTGAGTGCATAGCAGATAAAATAGAATACAGTAATCAATGTCATGTTATGGTTATGGTTATGCTATGTTTGGTTATGTCATGGTTATGTTATGTTTGGTTAAGTCATGGTTATGTTATGTTTGGTTATGTCATGGTTATGTATTGGTTATTATGTGTACCTTGAAAGATTTTGACATATCTTTACGTCTGAATGCATAGCAGATAAAATATAATATTTAGATTTTAATTGAAGATTTGTTAATAGACCATACATCTATGTGTCTTCATTGAGCTTGTTGCATACTGATCATTTTGAATAAACATCATAGACAATATTTAGATGTAATTGGTATATGGTAATAGTTTCATTGGTGTTTCATATCACCGGTTAATGATATATCAACCTATTGATCGAATAAATGTAAGATTTGTGGATATTTCTCTCCTCATCAATAAATAAGGCAACTATTGATAGGATTGAAAGGTGTTCATTAGTGTGTAATGTAAAGCTGCACTACATAATCAATTATATACCTGTAATTCTATTTTGTTTATTAATTCATGGTTATATTATGGATTATTCAAAAGTTTGACAAACTTAGCCATACATAAAGAATCCATTTCTGTAATATCACTACTCATGCAGCTTTTGAATATGTAGTCAGTTATCTACTGGGATGTGTTGCTAGCGTAGAAATCACTAATATGGCTGGTATATTTTTGTATTCTTGAAGAACCTGTTCTTGAAATTCTTCTCTGGCTATCCGGTGTTGGAGTAAACGATTGTAGATTTCTTTTGTAAGCAGATTGGTGTTGTGTAATATAGAAAACGGGAAGCCTTTCTCACTTTCTACCATAAATTAACGGTATCAATAGTGTCTCATTTTCTCAAAATCAGCTGAAGTTGTGATGATTAAGCTATGCGGTTGTGAGGTTCTAGGTAGTCTGTTGGAAGGTCCTGTTCAAGTTAATAGTATAGTATATCGGAAACTGGTTGGTTGTACCCGGAATTTACAACATGACGATTTTCAAGTGACCAATACTACTATAAATCCATATTTTGGGCCATTTCTTATAATAGAAAAGCATATTGTTTGAATTATTAATGGGACAACATAGTTGTTCGAGTAAATACCTCATGATCCTCCAAGTATAACATAAATTTGTAACACATTACATTGAGATATAACTCCCTGCAAAGCGAATCTATCTACATATTGTTCGATAAATCATTTAGAACTGACATAGATGCTTGAATTACCATGGATAAATGCAAACTTAATTAGGATTTTGGTATTTTCATGTATGATCGCGTTAATGTCATGTTTGATCATGTAATGATATGCATTTAATAATATGATTACGCAGAGTTGAGCTGTTCTGTACACTCTTGCGTGATATACGCGATATACCATGGTTCTATATTGCAATGTTTGACTACATAAATTAGTACATAGTTCGACAATTAAATGACTCATGATTATACTATATTACATAAATTCACTATGTGATCAAATAATTATAAAGATTTGTCATGATTGTTTGTGTTGATTGAAACAGTTAAGATGTCCTACATTGTGAAAGTTACTCGTGGTAATGAAGTATTAAAGGCTGATTTGGTGTAATATGTGAGTCCAACAATGTTGATTTCTGTTTACTACTACTAGATTCGAGAGGTATCAGTGTAGCTCAGTAAGTAGAAAATACCGTACCGGGAGGGTTCCCACTTATATTTTCGATATCTTTACCATTCAAAATCGTGCTTTTTACCGGTTATAGAAATTAACATTCAGTGTTATTCATTCATGATTCTAGCGGACAATAACTTGAATGAAATAGTGCACGATACAATACAATACATTTATCTTATCAGCACTAAGTGCAGAAGAGTAAGTCAGGGGCAGGGGGAATTTTCTTGCAAGTTCTTATTCTTCCGTCTCTGAGAGATGTTATTCTCCATTCAAGAAAACGATCGAACTAAAACTTGTTGATTGGAGTAGAAAACCCACGAAAACGTTCCGCTATCGTCCATTAGGCCTGCTTGACAGTTGGAAGTACACCTCCAGGCATTCCAAATCCTTCTAGGAGGGGATTCGTCTGTTGATCCTTTTCTGTTGATGGAGTAGGCGAGAGAGCGAGAAATAGTGCACGATATGTAGAATGATTTTTGCCCGTTTATTACTGCATACGAAACAATAATAAAAACACACTTTATGTTGTGGAAAAGTAGAGTGTATCTGCCGCTAAAATATGATTAGTATAGTGCAGTGCATGATTAGTTCAGTCCGCATAAATGCGATGTTACGATATAGATAAAGAGGCAGAGATGGTGTTTATATGTATTATTACGATGTTCAATCAACTTTAGATATCGTAAAAATGTAAATACGCCTAGTGTTCATCATCAAGAAACATCGTTATATAAATAAGGGGTTCTGACCATTCTAGTTAGAATAGCTATGTACACTATATCAATAAGTGAGGTTTGGACGTTCGTTACCTGAAAAGACTTTGACAACGAAAACACTATAGAAGACCATGATTTCACCTATAGACAGTGTGCCATATACATGTATTAAACATGTATTTCATCAGAGCACATCTCAAAATAATAGAAAAAACAAACGGGACAACAGGTTTGGACTATGTTTCATATAAGTGTATTTACATAATGGAAAGTGTATAAACCCAGCATATCAACCACCACCGATCATCCAATATCGATAGGGTGTGTACTGCAAGATCTACATTCTTTAGTTATTCACCTTTAGTGATATCCCATGCAAATCCA
The DNA here is from genome assembly GCA_943737045.1 of Parapristionchus giblindavisi. NCBI lineage: Eukaryota > Metazoa > Nematoda > Chromadorea > Rhabditida > Diplogasteridae > Parapristionchus > Parapristionchus giblindavisi. The sequence goes on along the minus strand of CALSFV010000363.1, from coordinate 223,511 downwards.
GTGAAATGAACAGAAACATAGTTGTGTGTCACAGCGTTAGTACTATTATACAAATAAATAACTATCTTAGCGTATGTCTACTATTAAGATTTCCAATATGTATTGTTTCTAACGCACAAATGCATCATTAGTGGTTGCTTTCTAGATTTTTAGTATTGTTGAGGGGTTTATCTCTCTCACTTCTTATTTACCGCCACCTTTATTTGATCCGGGCTGAATTCGCTCTGTATGAATAAATAAAGTCCCAAGGCGATGATTCGAGGTCGATCTCTGACCCTATGAATAAAGAAAGGAACGATAATTCAACGTGAAGTACAGTATATAAAAAGCATGCAAATGTACTCTAGTAAAAATATGATTTTTTGTTGGAACATTTTGAGGAGAATGTGAATTGGCCACTCGTCGATTCAACCGAGAAGTAGCGCTGGATAGGGTCGAACTTTGAAAGTAAGGATATGACACTTGTATGGTTGTAATATTCCTGTTATATTCCTTCGTGTAATCTTTTCCCGTAATATCTTCCGCGCATTTGCATTGAGATTTGTCTCTTTTAATTTCAGTAGCTTGATCAAATCAATATATAATTCGTATGCAATGCACTATTCATCAAAACATTTTCTTTATTAGTTAGTGTTGAGTAGCGTCTGTGTGAATTCGGAGTAATAATAGTGGACTGTATTTTTTTGTATGGTCATACTAATTGGAGATGTGTCTTCACTCATAAACCGTTAATTTCACCTCTATATCAATAATATAACTTTTCATACATTTGCATTATCGGTGCTCCAGTTGAGTTGATGTTTCTAGATTTCCATGTTCATAGAATGATGGTCTGATTTAGTTACTAAAAAGGAATGAATCACTGTAGAGATGTGCTCTTTCTATGAATTAATGATTTACACGTTTATTTTTTTTTGTCTCTTTCATTGGTTTTATGACCCTCTCTGCTTTTCCGCTTCTCTTTCTCAACCACGATATATGGCATTACGCTTTTTGGAGAGCTGTCTGGTTTGAGTATTTATATTATACTTTATATCTACTAATTTCAGTTGGAATATCCTAGTTACGTAATCACTAGTTAGATTAAGGTTTTACTATGGTTGTCGCAGTTTATATTTAATGGATTTGTTTATTATGTGTGTCATCAAAGAAAGTGAATAAATGATTTGGCTGCTGTATCTCTCTGACTGCTATTGTCATGATAGTGTAGTAAGTAGAGAATTGATTAGATTAGTGTATTGTAATAGCAATGCTGATCACCGTAGGTTGTAATCAGTCGATTGTCATTGTTGATTTTAAAAATATATGTATGTGTGATATACTGCTAATGATGATGAGATATTTCATGAGAGTGGTTTTTATTTTATGTGTTGTTTTAATGGGATGATTAACTTTTCTCGACCAACTTGCCTTTAATCGTTGATAAGCCTATATTTATATCTCTTGTCGTTGTTGTGACTGAATATGGGAATGTAACTACTAAGAAGGGATAGTGGTATAAGGGTAAGTAATCGTTTTGTGAACAGTCTAAATCTCTTCCTCATATTACGAAATGACTCTTGACATACCATCCGCCCATATATTCACGGTCTGGCAGGTTGTCTGGTTTGAGTATTTATATCCCTCACTACTGATGAGTGAGAGAGACTAAAAACCTCTCTTAAAATATTAGTTATGCAATTCACATATTTCATTTGTAACATTTGAAAATCTCTACTCATTATGTGGTTTTTATAGTAGCGTCTCCCTCTCCTTTATTCCTTTCGGCAGAGATAGAAACGAAGGGTCTCGTCTTAGCTTTCCTTTTTGTTTAGCATACCTCATCTCTACTAATTTCAGTTGGAATAACCTAATTAAGTAATCACTAGCTAAATCATGGTTTCATTAGGTTTATCTTAGTATTTATCTGCTAGGTGTTTTTTCTTCATTATGAATGCGTTCACAGAAAGTGAATGTCATATCTCTTTGGTTGTTAATTGTCAGGGTGATCTAAGAAATAGATGAAGAGAATTCATTAGAATGAGATATTGTAACAGCTATAGTAAACAACGTATACTCTTAATACCCGCCTAATTCTTTCCTTTAATAAATTCATTCTTTCCTTTAATAAATTTGTGGTCGACATTTGCCCTGCTAGAGAACATGAGATATATCATGAGGGTGGTTTTGCTGAGAGAAGGTATTTCATGTCTTGATGTAACCTTGTCTCGATCATCTTGCATTGATGACTTTAAAATATATGTATGTGTGTTATATGCACTGCTAATGATGATGAGATATTTCATGAGAGTGGTTTTATTTTATGCGTTGTTTTAATGTGATGATCAACTTGTCTCGATCAACTTGTCTTTAATCATTCATAAACATAAATTAATATCTCTTTTTTTTGTTGTTGTGATTGATTATGGGAATGGAACTACTAAGAAGGAATAGTGGTATAAGGGTAAGTAATCATTTGTGTACAGTCTAAATCTCTTCCTCATATTACGAAATGACTCTTGCCATTCAGTAGAATGAGGGGGTGTTAATTGTTTCCTTTAATAAATCTATGTTCGACATATGCTCTGATAATAAAGATGAGATATATCATGAGAGTGGTTTTACTGAGAGAGAGAAGGTTGTATTACATGTGCTATCTTGATGTAATGATTACCTTGTCAACTTGTATTTAATCATTCGTAAGCCTATATTTATATCTGTTGTTGTTGTTGTTGTGATTGAATTAGAGTATGAGAAAGGATTGTAGAATTAGTGAGTAGGAAGAGATGGATGAGAGTAATTAATCATCTTCTGGATAAAAGAGTACTGCCACAATCCCTTCTTCATTTTTACGAAATGACTCTTGCTGTACCCATATAATCACGGCCTCGCAAGTTGTCTGGTTTGAGTGTTTATATCTCTCAATACCGATGAGCGGGAAAGACTTTAACCTCTTTAATCCGGGCCTTCGTTTATCTTGGCACCTATCTCTCCATCATTCACCCTTTAGCTTCAGTATATAAATATTATATACTATACTGTATTCAATTCGTTATGACTGGTAACTGGAGTGATTGGAGATTACGGTATATCTGTCTCTTTCTAGCTATCTAGAGGTGTCAGGTGTAGGGTCATATTGCACATTCTTCATAATCAAGCAGACGTGTAATGGATATCCTCTCTCTCTCTCTCTCTCACTCTCTTGAAATCCTCTCTCTCTCACTCACTCTCTTGGTATCCATATCTCTGTCTCTGTCTGTCTGTCTCTCTCTCTCTCTCTCTCTCTCTCTCTCTCTCTCTCTCTCTCTCTCTCTCTTTTCTATTAGGCAGAGAGATAATGTAAAAGCAAGAGGGTATAGAGAAGCAAAGTGGTTCCGAGCGGTCCCGAGCGAAGTGAAGGGGAAGGGGAGGAGTTTCAATATATGGGAGGAGGCCCCGCCCCTAGGTAGATCAGTCTATAGCTTCATTAGTCGACCGTGCGGCTGCGTCTGTCTGGTAAGTCTTTGTTGATTACTGTGATTTCAATTGTTTTTTATCTTCAAATAATCAATAATATGAATCATTGATCTACAAAAAATCGATAATGTATTGATTTTTTCAAATTGATTACTGTATTATTGATTACTGTTTATTACTGTTGATTATTGTTTACTACTGATGATTATTGTAGTAATTGATTAGAGTGATTTTATTGATTGGCTGATAAGAGTTGTCAATCATTATTATCATTTTGATTGATCTACAAAAAAATCGATAATGTAAACAAAAAATCAACTTAAAAAACATCTCAAAAAACAAACAAAAAACAACTTAAAAAACAAACAAAAAACATCTCAAAAAACATCTCAAAAAAACATCCTATAGACAGCTGTTTTTTATGTTATCGAGCCAGTACTATACTACTCACGAGATCCGGAATTGAAATTACATTTCGGCCCACCGTGTACGGGGGACGAATTCACTAAAGAGACTTTGAGAGGTAATAATTCCCTCGATTTATCACTCACAAGTCAGTGTATGGAAGGTTAAATTCTCACGAAAGTATTAGAGATTCATAAACCTATGCCAAAAACAATATGAATACGCGTTTGAAGTGTGAAAAAGTGTATACTTACCACTTCAACTATGTAGGGAAGGTAAGGCCAAACATTAAGTGGTATAATAGCATAGACAAGAATTGTCTGAAGTAGGGGAACTTGTTAGAAAACAAGGAAATGAGAATCTTACGGTAACGATTCCACAGGTTAATTCGTTGAGAATGCAGGGGAGGTAAAGTTTGGTCGCCTGAAGTTGATCATAAGCATTTTTATATAATCCATAAATTTCATTTTATATAATTCATAATTTCCATAATTTTAAAAAAATCCATAATTTTCTGTTTGAAAAGTGTTCGGAACTGAGACACAAGGAATATTGATACATGTTATGTCGTTAACATACGAGTAATAAATCATCTATGCACACTAATAATATTGCATCTTTCAAAGAAAAAACCTTCAGATTTTCTTCCGTTGCAAATCGCGCTGCCAAATTCAATCCGAGTTTATGGCGTCGACTCCTACTACGAGATGAACTATAGAATGAAGTAATCATGGTCTTAAATTATATTATTTAAATGTTTTATTCAATAATATTTCTTATTCAGAAACACATTATTTTATCTATAAATATGAGTGTATAATATCAGTGTGTAATGCAATTCTCGCCGTTTATAGTAATGTGTGAAAGCTGGAGTTTTGTTTACCAACATTGGCAATCAATAAAAATAATAATATTAATATAATAAAACAAGGAGTTACGTACGATCAATGAGATTATGTACGATGCTAGTAATATAAATCGAGCTGTTCGCCCTGTTGAATGGGTATATCCACCAATGATGGAAATAAACATGACTACACCGGGAGATATCTGCAAAATTCTTTTTAAATGATTTTTTTGTGGTTTTTTACGGTGTAACAGTAAAGCTCTAAATATTCTTCGAAAAAATTGCAACAAATTTGCTTTCTTTGGGTTTGCTGATTTTTACAAGACATTAGGCCCCAATTTTGTCACGTTATGCGAATGAAAAGTTACCACAAACACTATAATAAGAATGCGTGAGATTACTCCACCGCATCTGCTCTCGTATCTCTTGTCGAAGAGAGCGATAGCTCGTTCTATTGATAGTGCCAATTGAGTAAACGCAACTTCGTACACTTCAAAGGCTGCGAAACTGTCCAGAACTACCTGAAATAATTGACTGATACGTGATGATTGTAATAATATTGTTGTTCAGATGTTCAAAGCTAATTGGAAACGGTAATCGAAGCCCACGTGGAAGCCTTTCGAATCAAGTACATGCGATGGGAGATCAAAGATCATGTTGCCGTAATTGCCCCGCACCATGTATCGTTTCTACCACGTTTTGCACGTTAATAGCCCCTAATCTCCAGGTTCCTCTTCTTTAAGCCATACTAATGGAATGAAAATTTCGGGTTTTCTAAGAACACAAAGAGCAAAAAAACCGACTTGATATGGCATTTGTCCATCTATACCATATAAGGCTAATCTTCCAATGGCCATTGCCATAAATCGTGTGATATGGACAAACGAACGCAGAGATATGATTGTTAAAAGTGATCTGAAAATAGGATAAACTACTCGATATTTCATCCTAAATACTGAACCGAAAAGTGAAATGGAGAACAGAATCTCGTCCGACTCGTATGAAACACAGCACAGTGTAGGCTGAAGCGATTATAAGAAGAATAAATTCGATTGCCCACAATACAAGAACACCCGGATCCGATATCATCATCTGGAAGTGATTTTTAAAATATTATTTTTTGAAGGGACGAAAACTTCAATCTCTTATAGTTATATATTTTTATTTATTTATTTTATTTATCATCAATAAAGATGTGACAACATTTAAAAAGAAGATTGAAAAAATAAGTGAATATCGCAATGCTCGGTCAACAAGTGGGTGAAATGTGCAGAATATTGCTCAAAAATAACATGGTTGATAAGTATCAGTTAATGGAAAGTGTAAATGCAATGCAATAGAATGGTGGCACAAATGAGATCATATCAAGCTGATATAACTACACAGTTATGCGGACTTCCGATATATTAGATACGTGCTATGAACACAGAATGAGATACGTGACTAAACATCTATAAGGTTTTCGAGTATTCTTACTAGTTTCTGAATTCACTTCTTCATAAAAACAATGAAAAAATATATCGTGGAAGACCACTTTATGCTATTCGTAGAATAGGTCAATGAATATGGCTTCTATTTTAGCACGTATTTGATAAATATATTTCATATTATGAAGTAGAGTTAAATGAATACACATTCATGGAATCTGGAATTCGTTGAATCCTATAACATGCCTCATTTCCATTGCCCCATCCATCATTTTTACCTTTCCGTCTCGACAGTTCTTTTAATGATTATTCCAAACATTTTCAACTCTTTTGTTTCAGCAAGGATTGACTTTAGAATCAAAATATTTTTAAACATTATTTTTACGCTTCCAATATATTCATTTTAAAAACCCTGCCATGCAGAAGTCGGAGCTTTTTAAAAAACTGTAAAAAATCAATGTATTACAAAGTAACATCATTTTTTTTTAATTTGAAAAAAATCTGAAGGGTGGGATACGCATAATCAAATACAATCAATGTAATACCATTTGTAGGAAATCGTAAACAAATATTGAGGTAAAATGCGGTACGCCCTTATTACTTTGATAATGAACAAAAACAAGTAAAAAAGTAAAATTAGCTAGCCTAAAAGTGAATGGTGAAAATGAAAAGTTAATACAATTCTGAGCGAATGACTCATATGACAGATTATGATGCAAATGACTACTTCAATCATAAGCCAGGATAAATGGACGTCATAATTCTTGCACCACCTATGTAATCATACTTATTTATTTATTTATTTATTTATTTGATACACCCGCGACAGGTGGGGGAGCAAATACAGAAGTGATAAGCGAAGTAGTAGTATTAAATTAATCATATTAAAGGAAGAGTGACCTCTCTCAACGGTCTCTTCATTGCGCACACTATTTCTCTCTTCTCAACGAGAGAGCGTAGAGCTTTGAAGAGACCGCTGACAAATGTGCCAGTCCCTTTAATAGACGTACAAGAATAAGTATGCATGCACTTTAAATGTAAATTTTAAAATAAATAAGTTATCTCATAATGTGCCCTATGGATATATCCACAATCAGTCCAAGAAAAACTGTTATTCCAATAAATTGAAGGATTTAAAGTATTTGTAACAATTCCTTGCTTAGCACGCACATAACGCGAGAAAATTACGCGAAGAATTACGATGTTGATCTAATTCTTAAGAATCTGAGCATGGTCAACACGATCCGCAATCGTTACCAGCGGGGAAATCGTTCTAATATAAAGATAACGCCTCCTCAGTGGTCATTGGTTTTACGGGAAACTACAGCCAAAAACAATATATTTGGGTATAGCCTTCGGCTGACCGTATGCGGTAAACTGGGAAATTTTTCAGATGATAATTTTAAAATGGAAAATTTCTGACTTGTCGATAAGCATGGCTTTTTTGCCGCCTTATGCGTATACCTCTCACACTAGGTAGTATAAGCAGTATTTGTATTCCCTTGAGAATAACGTTGTACTGATGAGAATAAGAGGACAACGATGGCATCGTTCTACTTGATCTCATTCCATTATCACTATTAAAATAAACTCTCAAACGCATCATGAATAGCAGCCAATTATGTTATTTTTTCACTTTAAAATACTGACACCAAACCAACTTAGATCAATCGACGCTCACACTAACAAGGGAAACACCAGTTGCGACGGAAACAATTCTGAAAGCGCCAATATGGATGGGTCTTTAGGGTTGAAAGGGGGACCGCCAAAACTGTCATCAAAAGCTACACCGCGGACCTAGATACTCATCGATAATTCCGACGACCGATATACGCGCGCCTCAAAAATACCCTACGAGATGCAGCGTAGAGTGTTCAAATGCCTCGCCGGCTCAACCGCCATCTTTATTATCTGTTTCAAAAATAGTATTGACGTTTAGGCCAGATCTGGGTCTTGGCATCATCTTTCTCTTGTCTGCTCTAACTTCATATGAGGGGCGAAGATAACATTGATGGAATAATCAACCCAACTTTTGTGAGATTGAAAGAAAACAGAAATGTCTCACATTGGTTCCAGAAATTTTCAACTGGATATTTGCCTTCATTGAGAATTCGCGGTTCAACATATATCGTTTGCACCATGTAACTTTTTTTCTTCGATTGTTTGGGTTTTATATTTATTCATGCTACTTCTCTGGTATTTCAAAACTTGAAGTGTACTTACACTTTCACTTTAAGTAAACTTGTAAGTCCACTTAAAGTGAAACGTAAGCGTACTTAAAGTGTGACGTCATTATGCAAGTCTACGTAAAGTGAGACGTAAGTCTACGGGGACCCACGAGTTTTTTCGTGACTAAACTGGTCAGGCAGAAATATAGATCACATTTCCCTGCATCCAAAAACAATTTTCTCTAAAATTATAGGTACACTGGAATACCGCAATCCGAGCTCAACGCTCGTTATTCCCCAAGATGTCCTCAGGGAAAGCGCGCAATTTCAAATATGAAAGACAAATGTATTAAGAATTGCAAACGGGAATCGAACCCGCGTGGCGCGGTTACAAGCGCCGACTACTAACCAGTGAGCTACACGCTCTATGCGCACCACCTCTCAATTCTAATAGAGAATATAGCGCCACTTCCTATCTCCCACGTTAGCCATGACATTAGTGCACACTAAATCTCCTGGTTCCCCTTCTTTAAAGAGTAAATGTGACGTCACTCACTTGAAGTAGACTTAAAGTAAACTTCAAGTCAGTGACGTATTTTAAGTAGACTTTAAGTTTTCAAATACCAGAGTTATCGATACATTCATATCGCAATACAATTGATCGTTTTGAACGTGTAAAATTTTCAGGGCATTCTCACTGCAAGAAAAAAAACAAAATATATAGAAAATTTAGGACGAATCAATCAATAATGTCTAGGATGAGTCCATCACAACCGTAATCAAAACGATTATGATCGAAAGCCAACATTGTTGCACGGGTTTGATTCCATGTGCGATCACGGAAACCCCTAGTCTGTTCCAGTATGTAGACCTATCAAGCAGAAGTCTAGGCAAATCGTCCCAATTCTCGTGCTTAGCTTCTCTTTTTTTGCTCCAACTGTCTTCCGAAAGAGGTCACTCCATATTGTCTGGGGTATCCCTTTTCTTAATAATTATTTAATAAAGTATTTTTTTCTCCTTCTTTTTCTTTTCTTTTCATTTTCTTTTCATATCTTTCAAGTTATTATATCTTATTTTTTACACAATACTGCACAGCCCGGTCGTGTTTTGCCCACGTGCTCTACTGCGCTCCGCGCATTTGGACGCATCATTTATTTCTCGTGCGTACGAATATTTTTGTTTTCTCAAGCACTTAATCATGAGTTTCCGTGATAAAAGTTCTTTTAATGACTAATTGTAAAGAAAATGAAACAAAATTTTTATTTATGAGAAAAAACAATTAAAAAGCCACGGTCGGGACAAATGCGGCTCAGCAAATTGCCGCACACTATATACACGCCACCGCACGTTCTAGGAACATCCTAATTCGCAGATCCGGACTTTGGAAATTATTTTTATTTCTTCAAAATTTTGTATTTTCATGTATTTATTTTACTTAAAACGCACTCTCCCTTACAGCGGAGGGGCGTCGGTGGGGGCATGGTACAACGAACCAGTGAAAACACATTAAAACACATGACAATATAATTTAAAGTCTAATTTGGGCGTGAAAAAAATTTGCAAAAATTTAAGCCTGGACCCGGATTCGAACCAGCGTCGGCGTTTGGGCGTCATTTTGGGCTTAGATTTCAGCAGATATCACTATGACTGTCACGCAGGAAGTTCAAATAAGTGTGATATTCGGATAGCCCATCCATTTTTACATAACATGTCAAAGATCCAGGAATGGGAAATAAGGGTAACATAGTAAGCGATGAGATCAAAACAAAAAAACCTGGTCAAAAATTGGAAAATCGGTAATTTCTCGAACACGAAGTTATGAAAATTTATGAAACTTGGTATTGTTATATAACTTTGGGTCCTCTATCGAATGGTATATAACATGCTATGGAATTCACACTTTGATTTTTCGACTTTTGGTAGATCAAAAATCGATAATTTGGGTCAACTTTTTGTCTGAACTGTATACCGCCCCTAGGGACTCTATCCATCAAATATGAGTCACCTAGGATGATTTTGAAACGTTGTGCCATATCCCCGCCGCTCTTACGGAGAACGCGTTTTAAATCTTTGATGAGATCGAACACTGAAGCAATCTAAATTGTATTGGAAAAAATAGAGAAGAAATAAGAGTATTTATAGACAATACGAGGTTTGCTAAATGCAGTGAAAAGTCCAATATTTCGTTATGTCACATAATCTCTAGTACGAAAAGTCCATCCTAATGTGAGATTATCGGAACGATTTATTCATTTACGAACCAGCATTATTTAATGAAAACGCAATATTTTATCATGATTCTCGCGGACTAGCTAGATTAGAGGAAAAGAAAAACAATGAAAAGAAAAAATAAGCACCAAAATGCCCCTTTCGGCCATAATCGCCGTTGAATCACCAGAGTGGCTCAGAGTGCTTCTGGCGATTCATGATCCAAGGATTTTTCGATGTACGATATTGATCTATGCAGTAGTCTATTCTTGCTCTTGTCTCCTCTTTTTGTCTATTGTCTGGGATTCCCTTTTCTTCTATCCTTCTTTTTTCTTTTCTTTCCTTTTCCTTTATAATTAATTTCAAGATATTATATCAACTGCTCTTTTACACAATAATTTTGTCCTGCTATGATGTATCAGCGATCCGCATTAATGCAATTGCACGATTTTGACTCTTAATTTCGTGCAAAGTCACGCAATGGCAATTTTTTGAGAGCATCTCTAGAGTTAAGAAAAAATCCACCGTTCGAAGACTGAAAATGAATGAGAATAAGTCGACTTCTCGAATTTGCAAGCAATTCTTTTAAATTATCAAACAGTGAGAAATCATTTTCGCGCGACCTCACGATTACGGATCTCTAGTGGGCTCTGATGTTGGGCCACTAGTGGGGCTATGATGTAAAACTGTTGATCGATCAATAGAATTAAATCATAAACTAATTTAATTTAATTATATATTAAATTAGTTTATGAAAAAAACCAATTTTATATAATTGTATATTTAGTTTATGATTTAGTTACAGCAATTATGATGAGACATGTTCACGTAAATTTCTGATTTACATGCATTTTGTTCTTTATAAGAACCATCTCATGTGTTACTCGTATCTTCCTCAAGTGGGCTGACACGATGTGAGTTATTTTTTTTATTATCTTTTAAGCATTTTATTTCCCTTCTTCAATCTTAATCTTGATAGCAATTCTTTAGTAAAACATATACTATCTAGTCAGTTACTTTTCAGTTGGAATATCGTTTCCTGATACTGAAAAACCCATATACCATACATTAGGGTGGCGAGAATGACTCTTCACTCACCAGTTCCCCTGGCAGTCTTGTGCAAGTACTCGCGAGAGAGGTCATTTACGACCTCTCTCTCGTCAAGTACTTGCAATGAGATCAGAAAAACACTGGTGAGCAGAAAAAAGCAATTCTTTTTTCGATTCACTTGGGTTTTCTCTAGTCAAAGTGGTCAAAATGTGCACATCTGAATATTTTTGGAATCTACACACCAATAGCTATTCAACAAGCATAAAATCGACTGTTAAAGTACACTTTCAAATTTCGTTGATTTGTCATGTTATGCATGCCATAAATTCGGATCAGACTATGATAATATCATATATTTTTATTATGTTAGTACAGTAAACTCGAATTATAATTAAAACTCTTCTTCATCGTCTTCTGAGAGACTCTCTAATTGATAGTATTCATTACATGAGAAATCAACGAAATTTAAAAGTGTACTTTGACAGTCGATTTTATGCATGTTGAATAGCCACTGACATGTAGATTCCAAAAATATTCACATTTGCACATTTCGACCACTCAGAGCAGAGAAAAACCAAGTGAATCGAAAAAGAACTGTTTTTTCGACTCACTTGTGACCTCAGCGAACGGCTGCCAGGGGGAACGAGTGAGCAGTTAGAGAGACTGCTCACCAGTTGGAGGGAGGCAAAACAGGTGAGTGAAGAGTCATTCTCGCCACCCTACCATACATACATAATCCATATTGTGAAACCCATATAAGAATGCACTATTTCAAATGAAACTGTTCATTGTTCTCATGCTCTCTGTTGCCCTTCTTGAGGCAGCTTCGTATAGTCTGACTAAAGTCGAAGAAGAGGCGGTTAAGGGTCTTGTTGGCGAGTTTGACGAGTTTATCGATCCAAAGTATAAGGAGTTCGTGTCAAAAGAGGACGGTGACCTATTTGCTATTGTTTTAATGGATATTCATCAAAAGGTAATTCATAGTTTGAAAGAAATTGTTCTTTTCTTCAACAAACGTACTCTACTCTGATATTTCTAAACTACTAGTCAACTTAAATTACTTCACTGACTAGACGTTTACTGCAAGTTTGTTGCAAGTGGGAATGACAAGTAAACTACTAGTTTCGAAATACCATAGTATGTAATAGGGTTGCTGGAACGGGGGCGAATTCTACGCACCCAATTGCCATCCCTTCCCTTCTCTCTAGTAATCGCCCGTGAGAGACACTCTCTCCCTTCCTAAATTCGTAGTTTGGTCTATCACTGCGAGAGACTGCGTAGTCCCCGCACCTTTGCGGGGACTACGCACTCTTTCTCGCCTCTCCCTTCCCCTATCCCTTCTCTCTCTTCACTCCAACCGCCTCACATTGAGGCACCCCCATTGAGGCACGTTTTAAGACTTATCCAACTCCCCTCTCATCTGAGAGCTTGGCAGTTAACAGCAAAGTTGTAGCTCACATCGACCCGGATCTGATTCTTTTTTGGAAGAGTCGATACGATCAAAACAAACGAAATTACATTCGTTCTACGGTTTCAGATGGAAATCGAAAAAATTACAAAATTCGCATACCATAAATACAGCACCGCAGAATCTCCTTTCGTGCATGTGATCCCGGGGATCCCCGGGATCCCTCCGTGCTCCTCGAATTATTGTGCTTTCAATAATGAATATCAGGTGTTGCAATTGTTACTGTTGTTTTCCAATTTACTTGACCTATTTTATGAAGGAAAGTTTGGAATTTTTGAAAGCTTGTCGACTAAACGGTGCTAAGAAATAGAAATGCCGGAAAAGTCACTTTGAGATTGATATTGCCGAACCGTGCGCGAGTTCTTCAAGATTATCGCGCGGCATTTGCCAAAAATTAATATTTTCAATATTTGTTCTCGGGATACGTAATCGATAAAATTCCAAACTTTCCTTGATAAAATAGGTCACGTAAAGAGGAAAACAATAGTAACAATTGCAACATCTGATATTCAATATTGAAAGCACAATAATTCGAGGAACACGGAGGGATCCCGGGGATCCCCGGGATCACATGCACGAAAGGAGATTCTAGGGGGGTGTATACGATGTCACGGTGTCCGAGACTGTTACATTGTTTTCATTTTTCACGGACTTGATGCAGTATTTATTATCTAAGTGTTTTTAGTGTAGATTTGTTTGCCCAATGCTCTTATGTATAATAATAAAAAGTGAAAAAAGTAACAGCTAGCGCAGCGGAGCAAAATAGGTGTACTATAGCATACTGAATAATAGTTCTGTAAACATCATTCAGTCGCCAGTCTTTTTCCATTAAAAATATCACTTTATCAGTCTTTACGAAAGTGATAGATAACTAACAAACAAACAGTCTCGATCACGAAAACAGCCGAAAACAAAAAAAACAGAACAACGAAAAAGGATCACATATCTATTGTAGGCTACTATGACTGATAATGAACAAACTATGACCGTGAAAAATGAAAACAATGTAACAGTCTCGGACACCGTGACATCGTATATTTATGGTATGCGAATTTTTATTGATCTGTCATAGATAATCTCACAACCAGAAGAACGACGAGAGTGGAAGAGCGGACCATGAGATGTTAACAATGTCCCTCTCGAGACATTGAATCATTGAAATGAAAAATATATGGAATGACAGGAACTCAACATAATAAATATTCAGGGGGAAATCTGATTCCTATGATCATTGAGAGAAATTCAAATGTAGACACCAACACTTATTTCAACGGTAATTTTTTCGATTTCCATCAGAAACCGTAGAACGAATGTAATTTCGTTTGTTTTGATCGTATCGACTCTTCCAAAAAAGGAATCAGAACCGGGTCGATGTGAGCTACAACTTTTCTGTTGATAGCCAAGCTCTCAGATGAGAGGGGAGTTGGATATGTCTTCAAACGTGCCTTTATGGGGGCGAGGCGGGTGGAGCGAAGAGAGAGTAGGGATAGGGTCAGGGAGAGGCGAGAAAGAGTGCGTAGTCCCCGCAAAGGTGCGGGGACTACGCACCCTCCGGCTGTCACTAATCTGTCGTGCGGGAAATGCCGAGAGAGGGGCAAGAGATGGAAAGAGGGCGCGGTAAATTCGACTACGCCTACGCAACGGCAACCCTAGTATGTAAGGGTCTACGAGAAGCACCCTGATGATGCTCTTCTTATATGGAAAGCTATTGCAACAAATATCTTCACTAAGTTTATCGAGAAAATGAATAAGCCATAAAGACAATACATAATTTGTGATTCTCACTATCGTTTTTGATGTTACATTGCAATGTTTTAAACAGCTCATTTGCACGGCGGTTCAATGAAGAGAAATCCCTACATTTAACTTTGGCTTGAAGGCTCTTGCATTACGAAAAATCGGCAAAGTTGATTTGCACTGGGCGGGATTCGAACCTACGAGGTTCGGATCTCTAAACAAAAGCTCTATCCACTAAGCCATCTCGGCATGTCTCGCGAATCGTAAAACTCGATGATAGGTCTAGTCAGAAGCGAGCGCCCAGATATACCGTAATCAACTTTTGCGCTGCTCATCATCACTCAGTTTGCGATACTTTCTTTCTCAGGCAAGAGCTTCTTAGTTACTATCATTGAGCCGCCGTGATTTGATGTAGCTAGAATGTACTTCATAAAGGGCCTTAAAATACAAATACTCATTGTTACATTTAAAAAGCATGAAAATTATTAAAATAACATTTTTTCAACATTTTTTACTTAAATACATTAAATTTATTTTTAACGGATTTAACGGAAAAATTTTAACGGATTTCCTTAATTCCGTTAAATCCGTTAACCTTAAATCCCATCCCTGGACGACAAGAAAATACAAATAGAAAATACCAGTCGAATTAATCAACTTGCAAAGCTATCTATCACGCGTGTCGCGTAAGAATCGAATAAACGGTGGCACAGAGGTCATTTTTTGGTAGTCCATATGGTCCCTAAGACGGGTGCACGAGCTTTTTTGCATATCTTCATTTTCGGCGTCGAGAGACGCCGTCAAACTTTTTTGACGCCGAAATTGGCCGACTTTGGAGCTCTGTAGCTCTTCGGGGAGAGGTTTTGGTATCGAGTCATCAACTGAAGAATTTACTGGAATGACCAGGAGAATACATCTGCATTATTGGCCGATCGATATTTTTATTAGTATTTTTGTAAATCGATTTTATTGATTGATTCAAAACACAAATCGAAGCCAAAGGTTTTCGATAGCTCAATCGATAGAACTCGACGCCAGTTTTTCAATGGTATGCTGAACGTTTTTGTGTGTAGTTGCGCTCGAAAGTTATGTTCATTTCAAGATTATGTTTCATGCTCAGCATGTCGATAAATATATATATATATATATATATAATTATTAATATAATTATTCTTTGATCATCACGCATATCCATCTGTGAGAATAGCGCATCCCTATCTCCTTTCTATCCTTCGTTAAAAATACCGTGAACAAACTATTTTTTTACAATTAATTTGCTGCGCGTTGGCTTTCGAAAAAGAAAAAAAAGAACCAATAGTCACACATATTGTAAAAAATTACAATCCCAAAATAAGATAATTGTATGCAAGATATATGTCGATAGCTCCCATAAAATTCAATAAATATCTATTATACGTCTCATCTTACAAGGGAACGTTACCAACTTGTCCTGGCCATATGAGATTGCAATAGCATGAATAGACTTAGTTTTTGATGCTGATTACGAATCCGCTTTCAATATCGATTTTCTCGAAGCCCGGCTCGATTGGGCAACGTTTGAAAGCGGATTCGTAATCAGCATCGATAACTGATTCTATTCATGCTATTGCCATCTCATATGGCCAGGACAAGTTGGGAACGTTCCCTTGTTAATGTATTCAGAAGGTTCCATCAAATTGCTTGCTCAAAAATCATGTATTGCAAATAAATTATCATATATGAAATTACAAAATTTATAAAATTTCATTTTCAATTTCTCTCATTTTTAAAAATACGGAAAGTATCTTATGAAATGGTTAAAATTATTTACAATTAATGCAATTAAAAAATTAATAAAAATATTAATTTTCAATTTTTCTCATTTTGTGTAGTTATCCCCGCCCGCCTTCCGTCTCATCAGTGGTCGTATATATGGGGTTCTGCGCGCGCGATGACACTCTGCGTCTCTACCCATCGATCTAATCTCGTGGTCTGTCTGCTCTATCACTGATCTAGCATTGAAAGGGAGTCGCTTCCTATCTTGGAATCAATTCTATAGAGATTTGTCTCCTTGTGTATCATATTCAACCATCCTTCATCATAAATTTACCATAGCATTACTATTACTTGCAACGGAAAAATCATACCAAAACAATGGATAAAACGTCAATCAGTACATACTGTAACACGATACAATCAATAGAAACAAACAAAAGATCAGGGGTCCGTCCAATCTGTCAAAAAAGATGCGAAGAAAGTTGCGAGGAAAGTTCGCATCTTTCTGCTGAACTCTCGCTAGAAAGTTGCGAACTTTCTTCTGAACTTTCGATCGAAAGTGACAGATTGGACGGACCCCAGAGGTTTTTTTACAAGAACAGTTGAAAACCAATTTACATGTGAGATATTTAAATGAATATAAAGATGCCGTGGAACTACCGTAATCGTTAATCATTAAAATCAATAACAACACTGCTTTGTGCTAACACTGTCCTGTTAATAATTAGTATTATTAGTAAAATAGCGAGCGCTACTATTAAAATATTACCACTTACAGGTTTACAGTTTGAACACATTTATCAAGAGTATGCTCTGATGTGCATGTGGGACCACTTCTGACTTCTTGCTTGTCTCAGGAAAGAAGGACCGGTGATACGCATGAACATATTCTTCCATCTTAGGCGTGGGTGTCCCTGTGCCCAGTAAGATACCACTTAGTAGGGTTGCAGGAACGAGGGCGAATAATTCGTGCCCCTTGTCAGTCGCTTCCCTTCTCTCTCGGCAATTCGTTTGAGACGGGCCCTCTCTCCCCTTCCCTTCGAAGAATTCGACACACCTGCCAGACGGAACGAATAGTTCGGGACAGACCGAATTATTCGGTCTCTCTCACTCTCTCGTATCCTTTCTCGACCCTCCCTCCTCTCCCTCCGCCTCGTCCCCCAATGAGACACGTTTCAAGAGATGGCTAATTCCTCTCGCATCTGAGAGCTTAGCAGTCAACAGCAAAGTTGTAGCTCACATCATCCCCCTTCCGATTCAATTTTGAAAAAGTCGATACGATAACCACGAACAAAATGACATCCGTTCTACGGATTTAGGGAGAAATTTGAATTATTCACTGTAGCCATGAATCTTATTCCATTACTCGGTCTTACTCCACATTGCTTTATCATTCTTTACAGAAGTAATTACACAAAAACAAAAACAAGTAAATGGGAAGAGAAAGTCACGAAAAAAATGCATATCTACTCTAGTATAATCTGAACAATAACATTTCAAAATATTGAAATGAACAATATTTCAAAATGTATCAGATGGGAACTCAGCGGCCATTTTATGACAATTTTATGACAATGTTGTGCTGATCACGAGTATGTCAGTCCGATATTTTAAAATGTAACAGATGATAACTCAGCGGGCATTTTATACCAGATTTTGAGCTGATCACGAGTAGGTCAGTCAGATATTTACGTGATGAATATCCTCTCCGAATCTGTCCATGTTTAGGCTCATTCGATAGCTGATGTTGGCGTAGTTCCAGGCAAAAAAAAATCAAGTCAAAATATAAACTTTGAGCTACGTTACTATATGTATGTTATACGTCATTATTTTTCGTGACTGTCTCTTCCCATTTACTTGTTTTTGTTTTTGTGTAATTACTTCTGTAAAGAATGATAAAGCAATGTGGAGTAAGACGGAGTAATAGAGTAAGATACATGGCTACAGTGAATAATTCAAACTTCTCCCTGAATTCGTAGAACGGATGTAATTTTGTTCGTGGTTATCGTATCGACTTTTTCAAAATTGAATCAGAAGGGGGATGATGTGAGCTACAACTTTGCTGCTGACTGCTAAGCTCTCAGATGCGAGGGGAATTAGCCATCTCTTGAAACGTATCTCATTGGGGGACGAGGCGGAGGAAGAGGAGGGAGGGTCGAGAAAGGATACGAGAGAGTGAGAGAGACCGAATAATTCGGTCTGTCCCGAACTATTCGTTCCGTCTGGCAGGTGTGTCGAATTCTTTGAAGGGAAAGGGGAGAGAGGGTGAGAGATGGGAAAGGGGTGCGAATAATTCGAATTCGAATTCGAACCGGCAACCCTACCACTTAGCAAAAGTTAATTGATTGGAGAACAATTGATCGTTTATTCAATCTTATGTATATATATATATATATATATATATATATATATATATATATATATATATATATATATATATATATATATATACATATATATATATTATCGACGCCCGAGAGCGCAACGAGAACAAAAAATTTGGAACGCTTCACAAATTTGCGTGTCATCCTTGGCGGGGGGGGGGGGGGGGCATGCTAATCTTCTCTGTATTGTTCCAATTTTAGTATACTTTTTAGTATGTATGTTCATTTGGAATGAAGATATACTAAAATTGTTAAACTAGGCATGAATCTTTTTCAGATTTTCAACCTGTTGTTTCTGGAGTACCCCCTCTGGACGTTTTGGAACACGGACGTTTTGGAACGGGACGTTTTGGAACACGGCCGTTTTGGAACACGGCCGTTTTGGAACGGGACGTTTTGGAACACGGACGTTGTGGAACGGGACGTTTTGGAACACGGACATTTTGGAACGGGACATTTTGGAACGGGACGTTTTGGAACGCGGACGTTTTGGAACGGGACATTTTGGAACGGGACGTTTTCGAACACGGACGTTTTGGACGTTTGGGGGGGGGGGGGGTAACATTTCAGTAACCGTATTTCGGCAATCGGTGGGTCAGATTTGACTAAAAATTGTCGGAATGGCCACTACCTGTGTGATATCATCATGAGCTATTGCAAACTACCGTAATCTACCGCAACCCAGTTCGGTGGGTCAGATCAAGTGCGATGGGTCAGATATTAGTAATAACACAACCGGCATTCCGGTAACGTTCCATAACTAGCTTGTCGGGTACTTTTTTTTCAAATAAAATTTGAAAATTGAAACAATTTTTTTAATTTTGATATTTTAACGTCATTTGCCGCATACCCCTGTTGTTAGGTACAGTTATGCTTACTCTAATCTGACACACACAATTTTAGCGAAATCTGACCCACCGAACTTGATCTGACCCACCGAACCGGAATACGGTAGATAACGGTAGTTTGCAATAGCTCATGATGATATCACACACGTAGTGACCATTCCGACAATTTTTAGTCAAATCTGACCCACCGAACTTGATCTGACCCACCGAACAGGGTTACGGTAGATTACGGTATTTTGCAATAGCTCATAATGATAACGTACACGTAGTGGCCATTCCGACAATTTTTAGTTAAGTCTGACCCACCGGACTTGATCTGACCCACCGAACCGGGTTACGGTAGATTACGGTATTTTGCAATAGCTGATAATGATTTCGCACAAGTAGTGGCTGTTCCGACAATTTTTAGTGAAATCTGACCCACCGAACTTGATCTGACCCACCGAACCGGATTACGGTAGATAACGGTATTTTGCAATAGCTCATGATGATATCGCACACGTAGTGACTATTCCGACAATTTTTAGTCAAATCTGACCGACCGAACTTGATCTGACCCACCGAACAGGGTTACGGTAGATTACGGCATTTTGCAATAGCTCATAATGATAACGCACACGTAGTGGCCATTCCGACAATTTTTGGTTAAGTCTGACCCACCGGACTTGATCTGACCCACCGAACCGGATTACGGTAGATTACTCCAGCGTTGCTGATGCTGATCACATTGATACCCACCTCATGTTTACTAACCGAGTTATACCCCGTTGCCGAGATGTCGGTTTTCGAAATGCGGTTGCTGAAATGTCACCCCACCCCCCTCAAAACGCCCGTGTTCCAAAACGTCCCGTTCCAAAACGTCCGTGTTCCAAAACGTCCCGTTCCAAAACGGCCGTGTTCCAAAACGTCCGTGTTCCAAAACGTCCCGTTCCAAAACGTCCCGTTCCGAAACGTCCGTGTTCCAAAACGTCCGCGTTCCAAAATGTCCCGTTCCAAAACGGCCCGTTCCAAAACGGCCGTGTTCCAAAACGGCCGTTCCAAAATGTCGTACTGCCATTTAAAAACCTAAAGTCTACTTGCACTTTCACTTTAAGTAGACTTGCAAGTCTACTTCAAGTGAGACGCAAGTCTACTTAAGGTGAAAAAGTACTTAAAGTAAACTTCCAGTCAGTGGGGTATTTTAAGTAGACTTAAACTTTTCAAATACCAGAGCCAAGGCTCTGTTCTCGGGCCCATGCTTTTTTTTATATTATACATTGTCGATATCTCAAATTGCTCTCTCGATTTCTACGCGAGAGCGTTGCAAAAGCAGAGGTTAAACTAGCACGCCTTTAACATCAACTTCGATGTTGAACGAATATAATCACTTTTTCTACTATGTACAACTTGGACATCGATTGCCACGCACAGAAATTCTGGAGATCCACGTGATAGCAACGCCGATACTGTTGTTGGTGTTATAGATGGTTTTGCTGATGCTGGCAGATATTGCCGGGGGCGCTACACCACAGACTACGAAATTTTTGAGCAATCTCTGCGGGTAATGATCAAGGATTAATAATCAAATCCAAATCCATATGTATGATATGGAAGTGAAAACGCTTAAAAGTTGCAATATGTTTCATGATATTTGTAAAAGTGAAATGTGTACATAACCTCCGATGGGCGTTGAGTGACTGAATCTAAAAAATTTATATTACAAAAAGAACATTCAAATATCATAAGAGAGCTAGAGACTGCACGATACCATGAGTGAAGATACAGAGCATCGCTATAATAATTTATATTTATCGCATATTGGAGAAACGATAAAAGAGATTTTTCATAAACAATTAAAATACATTTAAAACAAGAAGTTGGGACGAAAGGAGTAGAGAGCAATGATTTTTCTTTCTTTTTGAGTTTTTTTTAGTTCTCATTGTCAGATTTTCTTGGTACTATCCAAATTCAACAGATTTGTAGTCAATACCCAAGAACTGGATATACATACGAGTAATATGACTTACAAATAAATAATACAAATAAAACATTTTATTACAAATTTTATTGCATACAATACATATAATAATTCACACATCTCCAGTTCCAGTTATAATCGTTGAGCTGAAAAGTATAAATCGTTTAAAAAAGTTGTGTTTGTGTTGTTCAAATTTTTATGTGATTGCCCTAAATAGAGAAAAAATTTTTAAATGATGAAAATGCGCTTACATTTCAGACACACAAAGTTGAGAGTGTTTGGAAGCCATGCAGGTAGAGGAGGCGCCGTCCATCTTCTGAAAATATAAGCAACATCAATAATCTACATAAAGACTCGGCTTGAACATTTTTTTGTCTTTTGTACATTAGACTGTGTCTATTATTCCAAAGAATCGTCCATTATTCTACTTTTTAACCTGTGAACCTTTTAACCTTAACCTTTAACCTTACCCTTTTAACCCTTTTACCCTTTTTAACCTTTTTAACCTTTTTAACATTTTTGACATTGAACAACTTTATCAGCTAATGGGTGTTACGTAGCTGGGTTGCCATGAAATTTCTCCATTCTGAACGATTGTGCCTCGCAATTTGCATGAATTGAGGACCAGCAGCCTTCACGAAATCGTCCCTCCATCTCTTGACTGGGCGTCCCTGTTTCCTCTTACAACTGGGGAAAAGGGACGCCCAGTCAAGAGAATTGGACAATTGAGCACACTCAGCGACCATCGATCATGTCGCAGTCTCGAGAGCCTCTCCACCCACAACCACCTCCGTCTCTCCGCTTCCCTAACAACGTCCTTGAAATTTGTAATGTCACGGATTCGCTCATTGGATATTCGGTCCAGAATTGAAACCCCGAGAGTTTTACGTTCGAGTCTACGCTGGGCAACTGACAGCCTTTGCTTTTCACGTTTACTGAGATACCATGTTTCGGCGCCATAAAGGAATGCAGGGAGGACCACCCCATCAAACAGCCGTTTTTGTTTCACTGTTTATTGTTTATTTGTTTATTGTTTATAGTACGTATAAATATTATTATAGACTAGTTATTCAGCTTGGGATATTCAGCTACTGTCATCTCTGCGAACAAAGTCCGCAATCTGGTGGGCAACAAAGATCTCCATCCTGCGTAACCGCTCTGGCAACGCTCTCTCGCAGCCAAATAAAGCAACAGAGTCTTGCCAGAGCAGAAAGTTTCAAATATTGTTAGGATGTGTCTTTAAAATATAGAGAATTCGCTCACGATTCTGAATCACAGGCAATGCGATCGTAGTGATTTAGTGTCTCTCCTGCAGTGCCGTTAATGCCCTGCAAGAAAGCTGCATTATAGTCTGGTTTTGTGCGTATGAACATTTTTCGATTCTTAAAGTCTTAAAGTGAGCGTTATCTGTGCACAATGTTATCTACATTGTGCACACTATTTCTCTGTTCTCTAACAACGCATTGCAAGTCGAAGAGACCATTGAGAGAGGTTACACTACCTTTAATCATGAATTTCTTTGATAAAAAATGACTAAATAAATAAGGAAAATGAAATGAAATATATATTCATGATAAAATACGATTGAAGGCAAACCGCATTGGTACAAATAAACGCATTGCATCGTATTTAATTAATGGCCTTGTTTTTATGGCCATATTGATACTATCCATGTGTTTATTTAAAATGTAATTAATGGATTTTAAAGCCAATTTGCTAAAGTTCTCACGTTGCATTTCTACGGGAGAGGTTGAGAGATAGAGATAGAGATAGAGATAGAGTGAGTGAGTTTGTGCTGAATTCAGAAACTACGTGTCATGCTTTCTTTAAAGCGACACCCCAAGCTAATTTAAAACTCTCCGCTCTGGTCATACTCTCTCGCTTTCTTTGTCCACGAGAGAGTGTGGCCAGAGCGGAGAGATTTAAATTAGCTTGGGGTGTACATTTAACGTACGAAAAGATCGGTTCCTTCGGGGCATTCAACCTCACGACAGTCATTACTTTCATCAGTGAACACAGGCTGAAACACTCATTGAGCGGACTCTGGTATTTTAAAACTAGTAGTTTACTTATCATTCCGTTATACGTAAGTTAACTGCTAGTGGTGTATTCTCCGCAATTTTTGGGAGGCCAATAATTTGGTCGAAGTGGGGCCAATAATTTGTTGGATCGCAAAAGTTGACTCTAAAATTTGGCTACCAGACAAGCCCCACTTTTAAAGTTGAGTCAATAATTTGGTGGTTGAGCCAATAATTTGGTTCGAAGTGGGGCTAAAATTTTAGACTAAAATAACAGCCCCACTTCGAACCAAATTATTGGCTCAAGGACCAAATTATTGACCCAACTTAAAAGTGGGGCTTGTCTGGTAGCCAAATTTTAGGCACCCAAAAATGTTCGACCAAATTATTGGCCCACCTAAAATTGCAGAGTTATACTCTAATGCATTTCGTCAAATGCTCTTTCATTAGTAGTAAACTAACAGCAAACTGCTAGTGTGTGACGTAACGTAAGTAAACTACTAGTTTGGAATTACCAGAGGAGATACGGCAGCTTTCTTTCATATAGGTCTTTAATCTTTGATCTTTGACCTTTCAGATCTTTGAAATTCCCATAAACACGTCATTTTTAACGATGAAATGATTACAAACCTCAACAATATCATACTTATCTCTGATCGCGTCGTCGAGTTCGGATCTGTCATGATAGAACTTGGGCCAAGAACACTTTCTGCATCCTGTAAAATGTATACCCGCCTCAAACTGCGCTGTAATTCAATATAATAATAATAATAATAATAATAATAATAATAATAATAATAATAATAATAATAATAATAATAATAATAATAATAATAAAAATAATAATAATAATAATAATAATAATAATAATAATAATAATAATAATAATAATAATAATAATAATTTATTCTCGTCATGCGATCATCGCTAGGTGGGGATGGAACGAGAAAAGTCGGGACTATTGAAACTCCACCATGTAGCCCCGATAATTCTTGTCAGATCATCCTGTCATTTTTAAAACGACCGAAACCTTTGTCAACGGCCTCTTCAAGGGTCTACGCTCTCTCGTTGTTAGAGAACAGAGAAATAGTGTGCGCAATGAAGAGGCTATTGAGAGAGGTCCCTTTAACGGCTTTTAACAGCTTTTTTTTTTAAATTCAATATGATTGAAAAACCATCTTGTTTTCTATTGAGACTACAGTACTGGCCAAAAGGTTATTGACTTTTGGTTTTTTCGTCATAACTTTTTTCAAACTCAACCGATCGAGTCCAGCTTTTCAGGGATTATTTTGAGAGTGCTTTTACGTGTTTTACACAAAAATCACCCTGGTTGAGCACTTATGGTAAAATTATTTCGAATTTATCAAAAGTCACAAAAATGAGATTTTCTTTGATACAGGTTGGCAAATGATTGGCACAAGGAGGGAGTCGAACCCACGACCTCTGCCTATCCGGGGCATTGCTCTACCATTAAGCTACCTGTGCTGAGATTTTCGTTTTGTTCGATTTCTTCGATTTTTTAGACTCATTTTGATACCAATGTGTGTCATATCGATTTAAAAAACATGATACGGATTCTTGGGAGCAAGAATCTACCAATATCTGAGCCAGAATAAATTCCACATGGACGTCAGATAGGACTGTCCCACGCACACTGTCACAGCAGTTCCGAGTGTCTGTTTCGACTATCCTGAAGGTCATCAAACAATGAAGAAGTTTAATGTACGAGCTTGCAAGACGACCACGACATCTGATCGTCTGATTACCTGCATCTCGAAGGAGAAACTGAGACTCACTACAATGGACATGAAACGAGCTCCAGCGGAGTTTCGCTAAAGTGAGGTGCGTAAAGCTTCAAAACTTGCCTGAAAAGATGTTTGAAGGATGGAAATGGGTCTCTATAATATAACCTTCTTCATAATTCTCTTCAAATGAACCAGGGGGCCAGCCTCATGTTCAGAGAAACAACCCCACAACATTAATGATCCTCCTCCATGCTTCAAGGAGGACAGCTCGTACTTCACATCTTATCTAGTGATAACCTGACGACGAACATGCTTTATTCCCACCGTACGTATCATAAGAAACTTGTTTTCGTCTGAGAATACGACCTACTTCTATTGTTAGGGGGTTCAATGCAAGTGCTGTTTTGCACATGTGGTCCATGCTTTGCGATTCTTTTCATTGATCACGGTATTATGATATGCTGGCATCCGAATAGTCCCGACGCACGAAAACGAAGTTGCACAATGTACACGGACACCACAAACATCTTTTCAGGCAAGTTTTGAAGCTTCAGGCACCTCAATTTAGCGAAACATCGCTAGTGCTCGTTTCATGTCCATTGTAGTGAGCCTCAGTTTCTCCTTCGAGATGCAGGAAATCAGACGATCAGATGTAGTGGTCGTCTTACGAGGTCGTACATTAACATTCTTCATTGTTTGAGCACGAATTGAAGTTTTGATGGCCTTCAGGATAGTCGAAACAGACACTAGGAACTGCTGTGACAGTGTGTGCGTGGGACAGTCCTATCTGACGTCCATGTGGAATTTATTCTGGCTCAGATATTGATAGATTCTTGCTCCCAAGAATCCGTATCATGCTTTTAAAACAATATAACACACAATGGTGTCAATATGAGTCTAAAAAATCGAAGAAATCGAACAAAACGAAAATCTCATTTTTGTGACTTTTGATAAATTCGAAATAATTTTTACCATAAGTGCTCAACCAGGGTGATTTTTGTGTAAAACACGTAAAAGCACTCAAAATAATCCCTGAAAAGCTGGACTCGATCGGTTGAGTTTGAAAAAAGTTATGACGAAAAAACCAAAAGTCAATAACCTTTTGGCCAGTACTGTACATCAACTCCGTCGTACCATCTCGTAGGGCGCAGGTTGCCGTTATCGGTTCGGATCTCAATGGTATACCATCGTTGATACCATCCGCGGAACTGTTCGTCCTGTATTTGTATCGATCACATTCGACTCATCATATTCATAAAGTATTAATATTATTTTTTTATTTTTATTATACACAACAATTCAGTGACTAGCCATTGGTTCTTTGTTGTACAGGATAATGTAATCGTAGACGTATAGTTGACTCTCGTATCATTTTGATACACCTGAAAACAACGACGGTAAGGTTCTTCAAAGCGAAAATAATTTTTTAGAAAAAAAACTCACCACAAGCGCGCCTTTGGAACATGCGACCTGCGCACAGCCGTACTCGGTTGGCGCCACGTCTATGTTCGCAGAATTGCAGATCATACCATCTGGGCACAGATCGTTTTCTCGGGTGAAATTACATATATCACAAGCTGCAAATGATGATTAACTTTCTTTCACTGGAGAAATGAAGCAAAAATTTTCTCACGTTTTTTCAGCGCACAGTTGATCATGACTACCTTAGAAAAAGCGATATTACTAGCTGTGAAAATTACTCCATTGATACACGATAGAGAGCTCGTCTCCTTCCATATTGTTGTAGCGTTTTGGTACTGCAATGAATGATTACTCCGATAAAGGAAAACAGGCAACAGTTGATGTAAAATAGCATAGCTTTACGTTCATCACCTAGGAGGTTTCCCTGCGAAGCCTTGCGAAATGCATAGCTCAATGTAATCGATGAGAATGGTTACATTAATAAATATGAAATAGATGTAAGGATGACAATAGTACAGTTAGATTAATGTTTTCTGTTGTGTATAACTTCCTTTTCACTTACCAGTTCACACTCCAAAGAGTCACTAACACGGTAAAAAACTCACTATGAGTTGATCTCTTGCTCCACTGCATTTCACCTCGCTACCGACTTGAATCAAATTTTCGATATTGCAGGTCGAGTACGATGTCAAAGGACAAGTTGTCAAGTTCACGTAAGTTGGCTTCACAAATGCGGGACAACCACAATCGTCACCTACATACATAGCATTAACGATCACAAAATTAATAACAATATTATATAAATATGCGCTCATTGTCAAACCGAAATATTTTTTCCAAGATTATTATGATGCCTTGCAAGTTATTGTTAGCGGTATCGGCAATCTCACCCCAAATGGTTCCTTCTGTAACATTTCTCTGGAGACCACAGCTCACGTTCTTCGAATTAGAGTCAGGTCGAATCGGAGTCAAGAACATGAATTCCTCCTTAAGAAGATATTAGCGACAAAAAAATTAAATACGTGGTAATCATGCACATTTCATATTTTACAAATAATTTTTGCTTATGAGATGGGAAAGCCAATTTTCAAAAAGCGCACCAGTTTCCGGCCGCGAGCCAGATTCTATACTCCTATTATAACGATCAATACGCAGAAGATTTAATCTGTCTTCACATATTATCTACGAAAATATTTGTCGGACTAAATCGCTATTTTTTTCATTTAGAGTACATTTATCAAGAGTTGATCGTTAGGTCGCTATTGCTACTAAAAAGATATTGCCATTAAAATTATATACGAGATACAGATGTTTAAAATATGATTATGTGAATTTCATACCGTAGGAGAAATGCATGATCCCGGTATCTGGGCTCCAAGAAGGACACACTTATTATTCCTGTAAACATATGCCTCGCAAGATGAGGGAAGATCATTGGGACATCCTCTCAAAAGAAAAATTTTTAAAGATATTCATTAAGAAAACATTTGCTCATTGTCAGAGATGGTTTTGCTGTAGCTCTTTTATGGTAATTTTGATATTTTGTATTTAGCATAATCTACTGGCACTCGAACATTTTGTACTTCATGAATAACGCCTAACACGTTTATTCAAAGGATCAATATTGGAAAATACAGTAAATGTATAAAAATAACTCTGTTCGAGATCCACGAGCGCAGTCGCAGGATAGTTCACATAGAGAAACATCATCGAGATTTGTGGCTTGTTTCAGGACTTCCCGTGGTTGAGTGGCGTTATATCGAAGATACTCTCCAGAAGCCTAATGTTCTTATTGATCATTAAAGGCACACCCCAACCTAATGTTGCACTCCGCGTTGATAGTTCTCTCTCGCAAACAAAGACGGCGAGAGAGTGGGGTCAGAGCGGAAAGATTCAAATTAGCTCGGGTGTGCATTTAACCATCGATGCGTTTTGATCTTAATTCTAACCTGAGCGATCAAAAGTAGAAGACGGAAGATCATTTCACAAATGTAGTGTGCAATGAGGATAGAGGAAAAGGAGCTCATGAGCTATATTTGTCGGTGAGATCAAATGAAAATAATGTAAAAAATATCGTTGTTAAGGCAATATATTTCAAAATATATTATCCAAATTCTCACTGTATCTAGGGAGACCTTAGATATATGCTGTTACAGTAAGATGAAAGATGTGCGCCGCACGTGAGAAGAGTTTCGAGAGAAAAATAGATATTCTAAAGGCACATCCGTGCAAAAAAAACTCTCCGCTCTGGCAATGCTCTCTCGCTTCCCTCGTCTACGAGAGGACGTTGCCAGAACGGAGAGAAAAAATAGCTCGGGGGATTAACGAATAGATAATTCGACATCGCCATGCAAAACGAATGAAGGTCTGTCGAAACCTCAAATTAGCCTAGAAAAAGTGTTCTTGGAAATTTGCTTTTGATTTACCAATATTTAATTATATGAGCATATTTGCATGTTTATGATCTATATATGTTTATTCAGTTCCATGGTCTCCTCGGATTGGCTGACATTTGCACATTGTCTATAACTTGACCTTCTCTCAAATTGAAACACAGTGACAATGACTGTGTATGTTTATTGCAGCACCCATCGACCAAAATCTATTGAATTATTTCAGAATTGCTTTTATGTGAACGAAATAAACTCAGTTCGTGATTCGAAAAGTTTGTCAATCGTAGAAACTGTTTCCTATGTCTACCTTGATGACTGTTTAATGACCGTGATAACGGAGCATTCAGTCCAAACATTCATACTGATATCATCTCCATATATTGACCTTATAAAGTGTGTAGATCGTAATAATCGGAACGTCTATTTCTATTATTTTTAGTAATATAAAGCCACGTAATAGTCAATTACATGTGGTTGTCTTTTGTCGTTCAATTGTATCATGTAATTGATAAGAGCGACTCTCATCGATAATGAGATCAAGACCAAATATATTTTCAAAATGTTATTTTGCATATAAATATATCTGGTTTAACATCTCAAACAGTGCCAAATTCCTCATATATTGAAATGGGTTATTGAATTGCCTCAACCAAACATCTCTTAATTGAATATGCTATTAAATATATGTATTTTCCAAG
Organism: Parapristionchus giblindavisi; assembly: GCA_943737045.1. Lineage (NCBI taxonomy): Eukaryota > Metazoa > Nematoda > Chromadorea > Rhabditida > Diplogasteridae > Parapristionchus > Parapristionchus giblindavisi. Next base: position 193,546 of record CALSFV010000363.1, on the reverse strand, counting down.
CTCTAACAACGAGTGTGAAGAGAGGAGAACTTGTGACAGTGATAAGCCTAATTCAGTTTCAAGATTATTGGAGAATAAAAGATATTAGACCATTATCTACAGTCATCACGAGTCATATGTGCCACTGGGCGGGAAGACAATCTATCATCAAAAATGTATCATCGAAACACACTACACAGTAGTCTCTTTGATATATTATATCTGTTGTCTCAATCGAGAATGTCCTATGTCGTAAAAAGGTAAAGGTACAACCCGTTATTCAAGGCACACGAAGCCATGTGGGTGATCGCTGCTAGGCCAGCGATCTTTCAAGGCCAATTCAGTCCGGAGGACCTAACCTACATTAGATACGACCTACGGATGGCCTTTGTCGTATACTTCCCTTTTACATTTTAAAACACTCCATCAGATGGTTATTGGTGTTATGCCAGCTGGGCTACCATAAGATGTCTCCCTGGATTGCAATCGTAACGAGGACACTAGGTCGGATGAGTACCGGATGAATAATAACCGACTCGATGATAGCCATTATTTTGTCTCTTCATTATCACTTGTCTCTCATATGCAAATGGTTATCATCCAGTCGGTTATTATTCATCGATTCGACCTAGTGCCGTAACGAGCGACTTGAAGAAATTGAGAATTGAGTGCCGACTGGATCGTTGTCGTGCTCACACCTAAACCCACCGGGGTTGAGTCGATTGTGCGGATTACTTATCTGATAAGAGGCATGGTCATGATAAGGTGTCCATTGACAACCTCCTACCATTATTGTCTCATATACAACCACCTACTGTCGGTCGACCTTAATGAAATGATTAGGCACACTGCATATTTAATAGAAATGATCGACTCTCATTTCTCTCGAGTCAACGACGCAATTTACGACAGGCTCTCTGATATGATCGAGGGACTTATCAGTTTGCAAGCAGAAAAAGGAGACATTGATTCACTTTCTCTTCCCATCGTTTATTCCATTTGGTAGCCTTTAATAATCGCTTTTGGCCTTAGGTTTTCGTTCAGATTATCGATTTTTCAGGGCTCATGGGGCTAAAGAGGAAATGGGTGCTGCTGACCCTTTTCGTTCTGGCGGCATGCCTGGTTCCGGCTGGAGCTAAAGAAAGCGATATGGAGGATTATGATGTTAGTGCCAGTTTAAAGGCATTACCCGAGCTATTTTGACTCTGGCAATGCTCTCTCGTAGACAAATAAAACGAGAGAGTGAGGCCAGAGCGAAGAGTTTCAAATTAGCCCAGGGAGTACCTTTAATATTCGAGCTATATAGTTAGTAAATTATAATAGTGTACAAAATATTAAAGTAATTTATAATTTAATTTTATAATTTTTAATAATTTTAATTAATTAATTAAAGTAATTCTCTGATTCTAGGACGATGAGGAGGAGAAATTGACCCGATATCCTATTGCGAGAATATCATTGGACGAAGTTCAAGTCCCTTTGGTCATTGCCATTTGGTTGATAACGGCTGCCGTTGCAAAGATTTGTATCTTTTTTTGTTGTTGTTTTGGCACTTTCCGAAACCAGAATTTCAAATTCTCTTAGTTACTACTGCAATTTGAGGGCGCAAATTATTGCAGTTAAAAGCACACCCCGAGCTAATTTTACTCGACCGTTTTGGCATGACTCTCTCGTAGTCAAAGAAAGCATTGCCATAGCGGAGAGTGTTAAATTAGCCCAGGGAGCGCCTTTAAACTCTATCGCACAGATAAACTGTATGTAGTAATAATAATAGTAATAATAATAATAAATATTCATCGTTTCTTACAATTTCTAGTCAAATTGAAAGTACTATGCCTAATCGTGTTACTATCGAAAGAATGATGTGGAATCAATAAGGAATGCTCACAAAAATGTCCATAAAGATAGGACGAAATGCATGTATCATTGACCATACAGAGACATAGAATAGAAGAGACAGTTGGCACCATTTTAATGAGAGAAATTGACACAAAATCAATATTATGATTACAAAGGATATACAATAACCGGTTTTGAAAAATCGATATAGCTGTTTTCATCCGATAAAATTTCAGTATTCCACCAAGTTCCCCATCTGGCCGAGATGTTCCCGGACTCGTCACTATTGATTATGCTTGGTCTTGTGATTGGAATCATTCTGAACCTTCTGAACGTAGACAAGAATCAATTCTATCTCAACAATGAGGTCAGTATAATACAATACTTTATCCTGTCAGCATATCATATGCACAGGGGTCAAAGCCCACTGTATCTTCACATCCACAAGATCTATCCTTCGGTCTCTGAGAGTCATTGGAAACAATCTTTGTGGCTAGCTTTGAGAGATCTCATCGATCCTCTGCACAAATAACATCGTCTAAGTCAAATATACTTTTGAAACCCTTCTCTTGATATTTTAGTGCAATGAAAACATTCTATTTTTGCATCTTATCGAAGTTCGATCCCTTGCGAAGTTCGAGAACCGTACAAAAATAAGAAATCTGAACGTTTGCAGGTCTTCATGATGTATCTTCTACCTCCTCTTGTGTTCGATGCCGGATATTTCATGCCCGCCAGACAATTCTTCGATAATCTTGGATCGATTCTTATGTTTGCCATGATCGGAACCACTTTCAATATCGTCGCTATCGGTTGGTTCTTAGTTTTTTTTTTTAAATTTAATTTTATTTGTTAATTTTGTTCCGCAAACATTAAAAGATTACTCATTCTGATTTGCAAGTTTAACTTTCTTCCAAAGCAAGTAGAGCATATTGAAGAGGCAATTTTAGATTTCTCTACTATAAAGAATAATTAAAATTAAGCTCATTTCCAAATCGTGCCTCATATTTGACAATTTTTTTCTTGTAAAAGTTTAGCTTATTGTAATATTGCAACTGAATCTGAAGTGTCAGAGTTTTCATATTAGAATAAGCTAATAACAATTAAAAATAATAATTTCTTATTTTATAATAATTTCAATAATAATTAATAATAAATGTATTCTTTGCAGCCTTATCCTTATGGGCAGTCTCGCTAACGGGGATATTCTCCGTACAACTCGATATCGTCCAGGTAATCAACGATCTGAATACATAATACCCAAGCTAAATTGCAACTCTCCGCTCTGACAATGCTCCCTCGCTTTCGTTGTCTACGAGAGAGCGTTGCCGGAGCGGAAAGTAAAATTTACTCGAAGTTTGCCTTTAAAAACAATTTTAAAAAAAACGACTTAGAGTTGACAAGGGTTCTTGGTATTTTTATCGACAGTTTTCAGTAGCCAATGAAGTTTAGGTTATAAAAAATAAAAATTTTAAAAAAAATGTTAATAATATAAATAATTTATGAATTTTACTTTGACAGTTGCTCCTCTTCGGATCTGTCGCAGCTGACGTCGATCCTGTGGCAGTCATCGTCATCTTCGAAGAACTTGGAGTAAGTATTTCTAATCTTTTATACTTCTGAGTCGTTCAAAGGTCAAGAAATGGGCGAGAAATCCAGAAACCCCTCGTTTTGCGCACTCTGTCGTATCTGTTTCCTCGTGAATATGAAAAGAACTCTAACCAGTCATAGTTTTTTCTCGTAGACAATCGATGATAGTAATCAGATATGAGACAGTTTTGGAATGTCATCTATTTTTTTTTAATATTTAATACACTCGTGACAGGTGCGGCAGCGAATATAGAAGCGATAGGATCTATACTTTTCGTTGTTAAAAGTACTGAATAACATATTCCTATGTATACTGAAGACAAAGTCTAATCAACCACCAAAGGGAAATAAAGATGATTATTATACTGGGTAGATACTCAACACTTTTCACAGAAAACTGTATAGATGAGATCCCAAAACTGTCTCATTTCTGATTATTATAATCTACTGACTACTTTTCGGGGTCGTGAGCATGACAATCTTTAACTGTCATTTTGGACATGACACATGTATTACATTTACCGGGAGGACTCAAATAAACTTTAAAATGTTGATACGGTCGAAATATTCCGATTTTAAACTGCAATCAGACTGCGAAGCTTATTACTGATAGAAATTGACATTTTGGGCTATAGTTGTTTTGAAATTTACTTGAACAGCGCATACACGAATGTTTCAAGTCCGTATTATCTGTCTCTATTCACTCAAAAACAATTACTCCGATCTCTTCTTCAACACTTTATTAGATATTAAACGTCTCAAAGTATGACGTCTCTCGATAGTGCGTCATTATCGCTATTCCTCTTCTACTTTCCCTTCACTATCCAACCCTAATTTCTGCCGGTTGCAAGTCATAGATAATGTGATAGGAATGATAAGAGTGCCTCCACAGTTTACGACTATTCATCGTTAGTCTCTCTTATCACGCTAATCCCATTGATTAGTGATTTGCGGAATGAAAAGTTTACAATTATCACCGAATATTGGTCGGAAAGAGTACGATTTTGGAAGATCATTGAAAGACATGTGATGAATATGTTACGATTCAAGTACAAAGGTCTCATGTACGCATTGTAAAGTATACAACGTTTACTTTGTTGAGAGCATCCTGGCATAATTTTACTGCTGTTCTCGATTGCTCAAAATATCTACAGAGTTCGATATTTGATATGATCTGTCAATTGCACTATTGTCATCTGATATGATCTGACAATTGCACTATTGTTATCTGATATGATATGACAATTGTGGTATTGCTAAAATGTCATCTGCTACATCATAAAATGGATAATTGCAGGTGAATGATCTACTATTCATCTCCGTCTTCGGAGAGTCTCTCCTCAACGATGGTGTCTCTGTTGTAAGTGATATTTTTGACGTTACAATATTATTCATGCTTTAATCGTGATACAATCTTTTTCATCAGTTTGATAGTACATATTCGTATTTTCTATCGGACTTTAATATAAAAAAATGAATAAATGGTTCATGTTGAGGTCTTCTACAACATCTTCAAGGCTTTCGTGGAGATCGGACCAGAGAATATCATCAGTACAGATATTATTAATGGTGGGACTTCGTTCATTGTCATGCTTATAAGGGAGGGGTACTTAGCCGTGTGCGATAAAACCTAACAAAAAGTGCATGGTTGGAAAAAATGGTTGAAAATGGTTATTAGCTAAAAGTGCCTATATATTAAAGGCACAACCCAAGTAAATTTGAAACTCTCCGCTCTGGCAATGCTCTCTCGTTTTCTTTGTCTGCGAGAGAGTATTGCCAATACGGAGAGTCAAAGTATCTTGGGGTATGCTTTTAAAGATGGGACCCTATTTAAAACAAATGTGTAATTAAATCGCATCTATTCAGGTGTGATTTCATATTTCGTCGTATGTTTCGGAGGTCTTGCAATCGGTTTGATATTCGCTGCCATATCTGCATTCATTACCAAGTTCGATCATTTTTCCTGAATTCTTTATTTTATAAAATCGATGCAAAATAAATTAGAGTCAATATTTTCCTCTTATATGTAGTTAGTGCGAAAGCATTTCTTGAAAATTCTTTTAATTAATTTGGTTATTTCAAACAGTGGCCGTATGCATGAACAAAGGAAAAATCCTTTTCCGAAAAAATGTGACGTCATTATTGTAGGCGGAGGCGTTTTCCAAAAATCCTCCACCTACTCTAATGACGTCACATTTTCCCGTAAAAAAGGTTTTCCGTTGTTCATGCATACGGCCAAAGTATTAAACATTAATAATAATAGTAATAATAATAATAATAATAATAATAATAATAATAATAATAATAATAATAATAATAATAATAATAATATTGTAATATTTATGCGTTTTACAAGAAAACACGGTACAGAAGAGATCAATAAATTAAATTATATAGGATGATTGATGATGGACATTAAAGGTATACTCGTGAAGTGGATATTCTGAATCCGGTATTCGTCCTCGTTATTCCGTACATTGCTTATCTCTGTGCAGAGATGCTCTCGCTTTCCTCCATTATCGCGTAAGTTCGAATCATTAAAGGCACGAGCTAATATGAAACTCTCCGCTCTGGTAGCACTCTCTGGATTTCTGTGTAAACGAGAGAGCGTTGCCATAGAGGAGAGTAAAATAAGCTCGGAGTGCCTTTAATTACATCCTTCATTGTAAACTCTGGTTTACAATAATATTCAAATCAAAGCAAGCTTCAAAGAGCTCTAATGTGGCAGCTTTTAAATTTTTTTCTCAAAAAAGGGCTAATATATTGTTGCTCTTTAAAGACACACATCAAGCCAATTTTGCTCTCCGCATTGACAATACTCGTAGACAACGAAAGTGAGAGAGTGTGGAGAGCGGAGAGTTTCAAATTAGCTTTGGGTGTCGCTTTAAAAGGAGAGTGACCTCTCTCAATGGCATCTTCATTGCGCACACTATTTCTCTGTTCTCTAACAACGAGAGAGAGCGTAGACCCTTGAAGAGACTGTTGGCAAAACTTTCAGTCCCTTTAAAGGCACACCCCAAGCTAATTTTACTCTCCGCATTGGCAATACTCTTTCGTAGACAAAGAAAGCGAGAGAGTGTGGCCAGAGAGGAGAGTTTAAAAGAAATATTTCAGCATCGTATTCTGTGGTGCTGCAATGAAGATGTATGTCAAGGAGAACATACCAGAGAGATCGTCAAATGCCATTTCCTATTTCATTAAGGTATTCATGATTTTCCTTAAATTTGCTCAACTCATTTTGTACGAAAAGTCTTTACATTGAAGAGAAATTAACAGAATAAAAGCTTTTTTTTAAATTATTTTCAAACATTTCTCTTTAGCGCATTTCTCTCATGGAATGACATATTGTTGACTATCAAACATATCACGCGTGTCACTGAAGAATCGAGTAAAATCTGGGGGTGGTTGGCACATTTTTTGACCCCCACATATTATTGCATTTTTCGGTAGCTCATATGGTGCCTAACAAGGTACCGTCGAGCTTTTTTGCATATCTTCATTTTCAACGTCGAGAGATGTCGTCAAAATTTTTGGACGGCGAAATCGGCCGACTTTGGAGCTCTATAGCTCTTCGGGGTCTGGTTTTGGTATCGAGTCGTCAACAGAAGAATTTCCCGGAATGTCAAGGAGAATACGCCTGCATCATTGCCAGGTCGAATTTTTAATTAGTATTTTTGTAAATCGTTTTTATTGATTAGTTTTCTTAAAAATATAGAAGCCGAAATTTTACAATAGCTTATTCGATAGATCTCGACCAGAGCTTTTCAATGGTATGCTGAACCTATACTTTATTTAAGTGCGCTCGAAAGATATGATCATTTCAAGTTTTTTTTGATTGGGAAATTCGTGTAGTTTCATACATAAACCATCCAGATTGGTTGGTGAGCTAACCTATCCACCTTCACAACAAGTGACTAGGTAGTGTAGTGGATAAGGTGTCAGCATTTGCTTTTGACTGTCAGGGGTTCGATCCTCCTTGCAGCAGATTTCTTTTGCTGATTTTATTTTTGTCGAAATATCTTGCTGTGATTATGAAAATCAGAAAAGAGAACACCCTTGAACTTATCAGTAAGTGTAAACTTTAACACGATGAGGAATAGAAGAATTGTGTATGAATCGGAGATTAGACGATGACGTCGTCAAGGAAGAGGGAAAGGATGAGGAGGATAAGGACATGGAGATTCTAGGACAATACGAAGATAACTTCTTTAGGATGGTAGTCGATTAAGAATGTGATGAAATATTCCTGTGAATTTGAAGTCGTGTCATATTGTAATTTGTCTTCATGGCGATTGATATTCATCGATTGCTTATGATTCGTGATTTGAATTATAGAAATTAACATTCCAAAGTTATCAAAATAACGTAAATATGTACTAGAACAACAGTGAAACTAATTCAAAAGGGCGAATTGGTCACACGAGGTATAAGAGTGGGTAGATCACTGGCTGCGTCGCTCTCCTCTCGTGCGATCGCACTCAATTAAAACCTTGAAATGGTCATAACTTTCGAGCGCACTTAAATAAAGTATAAGTTCAGCATACCATTGAAAAGCTCTGGTCGAGATCTATCGATTAAGCTATTGCAAAATTTCGGCTTCTATACTTTTAAGAAAACTAATCAATAAAAACGATTTACAAAAATACTAATTAAAAATTCGACCTGGCAATGATGCAGGCGTATTCTCCTTGACATTGCGGGAAATTCTTCTGTTGATGACTCGATACCAAAACCAGACCCCGAAGAGCTATAGAGCTCCAAAGTCGGCCGATTTCGACGTCCAAAAAGTTTGACGACGTCTCTCGAAGTTGAAAATGAAGATATGCAAAAAAGCTCGACGGTACCTTGTTAGGGTCCATATGGACTACCAAAAAATGACTTCTGCTCATTTTCGATTTTTTCAATGTGCCACCGTTTATTCGAACCTTACGCGACACGCGTGATATTACTTAATTATTTTGACATATTTAAATAAGAATATATAAATAAATATTCTAGGTGCTCTCACAATGTTCCGAGACCGTCATCTTCGTCTTCCTCGGTCTATCTACAGTATCATCTGATCATCATTGGGACACATCATTCATTGTTCTTACCGTACTCTTCTGCTTCATCTACCGTACCCTTGGCGTCGTCGTGCTCTGCTTTATTCTCAACAAGTTCCGACTGAAAAAGTTCAGCAAGGTTTGTTTGAATGCAATTTAAGAAAAGAGTCAATTCACACAGCTGACAATAAGCAGCAAAATCCATCACAAAATATATTTTAGATTTTCAAACTTTTCCTGAAATGTCGTACAAAAATATAATCTCTTCACCTTTCTTACTCTTGAACAAATAGTATATGAAATGAATTATATGTAAATATAATTCCCCCTCTTTTTTATTATTTCGTTCGCATTTCACTTACTGAAACATCCTATATTTAAAAAAATATAAATTATATTATAACAGGTAGATCAATTCATTCTTGCCTATGGAGGTCTTCGAGGTGCCATCGCTTACGGTTTAGCCGTTGCTCTTCCTGATATCCCAGCCAAGAACATGTTTGTCACGTGCACAATCATCATCATCTACTTCACAGTATTCTTACAGGTATTCTTATTTACAATTTGCAATTTAATGAACTTTATCACACACATAGCTATTAGGAAGGGAATGATGATCAGTTTGAATAGGTATTCGTATGCTCTATTCAAAGCAAGAAAAAGCGCTTATTTTTCACACTTTAAAAAAATTTTACCTTTGTAGCTTTCCTCTCAAGATATGAATGATTTACCCATGGCCAAAAGCAAATTAAAATTGTCGTTATCTTCTTTTCCTCATTATATAAGAAGCGATAAATATATTATTATTATTATTATTATTGAATTTTTATATAATAATAACTATTATTATATAAAAATATATACAGACTCGGCTGGTTTGCATTTAGTAAGCTTTCTAGTCTCCTCTCATCTCGCCTTTTGCCCATGAAGATTAAAAGACGACTCTTCGATAGCTGCATCACCTCTACCGTACTCTACGGCAGCGAAGTATGGGCCTTACGATCGAGTGACAAGGAGCGACTGAGTGTGACACAGAGAAAGATGGAGAGGAAGATGGTAGGAGTAACCCTAATGGAGCGATGGAGAAACGAGCGGATACGAGAGATCACCAAGCTACGCGATTGGGTCCAAGAGGGATTGAGACGCAAGGCACGCTGGGCACTCAAAGTGCCGACAACACTATGGACGCCCTACAACTGGACACGCCCCCCGGGAAAGCCACGAGTTCGATGGAGAGACGATTTGAAGCGAGCCATCGGTGTTAATTGGTGGAATGCAACCCGTGCTGAATACCACCGACTCATCCCCATCTGAGCATTAATGCCTGACATGATAAAGAAATTGAATTGAAACTATTATTATATATAATTATTATCCATTACTTACAGGGTATGACACTGAAACCGATTGCCACTTTCCTGCAAGTGGAGAAGAAGAGTGAACACGAAAAGAACATGACTGAATACATCTATCAGGTGTGAATGTATCGATTAGTAGATTGAATTTTTGATTGATTTGAGGAACTTATCGATTATACGATGACTGGTATGGAAGACATTGCCGGACAAAAGGGACACAATTACATTCGTGAATCGTAAGTTATTGAATAGAATTTCAATTTCGAAAAAATTCAATGTCAATTTAATTTCGCCTTGCGAGCAAGTAAGACCTTGTCATGTTAATTCATCTCGCAAATAGATGGATCAAGTCTTGAGACGGGTGATATAATGCATATTTATAACGTTAGACTCAAAATTTCAAACTGTTTACAACGACAAAAAGTTAGAAATAAATAACGATTGACTTTAGGAGAAAGATGTCTTTACGAAATTTTCGCCGATTTTATGTTCAATTTTTCAAAATTTTCATCACATTATTTTCCAGAAAAATTAAGAAAAACTGTTCCGAAATAAAGTTAAAATCGAAAAAAACTCAAAGAAAGAGGTCGCGCAGCTGATTCTCGATTTATCGTCGTTTACTAACCTAGCGCTTCTTTGCAGATTCCTATCCTTCAACAAGAAATACATCAAGCGGTTATTGGTCAACAAGGAATCGCTCAAGAACATGGACAACACAAAGATTGTTAGAATGTACAGAAAGCTGCAGCTACAAGACGCTCAGGATCTGGTTACGGTGGGTTTTTGATCTTTAATCTTTGAACTTTGATCTTTGAACTTTGATCTTTGATCTTTCAGGGTCACGGAGACTTCGCAAAGAATCAAGTATTTGTGAGTGCCCTCATTGAGCACACTAGGAGCAGATCGAATACTGTTGCGTGCGTTTTTATCAGTTTTTTTCCACTTTTCATGTACAAATTTTAACTCATAATACGACGAGTTAAACTTATAATATTTTTGTATTTCCGTAAATTTACTTTAAATTGATTTATTACTGACGACAATATGCCCGAAATTAAACCAATAAATATATGAAAAATGTAATACATTTTAAAAACGTGCGCACGCCGTAACCTCCGCCGTAACGACGGAGACGTTACGAAGATGTTACGGCGTGCGCACGTTTTGAAAATGTAACACCGCATAAAGGATAAAATAGGAAATCTTTCAGTGACTCCAATGCTCCGTTCGTTCTGGATGTGAAACAAGTAATGGAACAACACGGAATCATGGACTATGATGAGATGGCCCGAATTAGAACACGATCGAGGTATGAAAAATGTGTTTTTAAAATTTTATTTTAGTGGCGTTCTTTTGCATTCCTATCCATTCAACCTAGTGTCTTTACACTCACTCAACCCTGAAACGGTTCTACGCTAATGTCATTATCGTCGAACTGGTTCATTGGTACCGTACCCGGAACCAATGAATGTGATCGTTGGTATCATAATTACCGAATTTCAGATCCGACCCGAACTTCGGCGGGCGCGTCCAGATTGTGCTGCCAAACGGTGATCATGTCGTATAGATTCTCCTTTGAGCAACAATTTTCAAACTCCATCTCAGACTTTATAGCGACACCCCAAGCTAATTTGAAACTCAACGCTCTGGTCGTTTGTTTTGTCTACGAGAGTGCGGAGAGTAAAACTAGCTTAGGGTGCGCCTTTAAACGATAACACCCATCCATTTTTGCTATGTACTTATTATATTTTTATGCTTATTTCAAATCTTTCTTCATTCTCTTGCCCCTGATTCACAATTGAGAGAAATCATACATTTTAATCATGTTAACTAGGAAGATCAATAATAAGAAGTGTACTGTGAAGTCGTTTTGACCATTCGATAACACGCGCTTTTTGCGGCATTTAAAACATGCTTAAACTACACAATACACTGTGTCCTGTTTCCTTTATAGGTTTTTCACTACCCAATCCGTTGTTCAGTAGGTGGTTCTTCTTCCATTTATTGTATGTATACTGTATTCATATTCTTTAATCACTCGCGTTTTTGTCCATTCACGGTCTCGATCATTGATAAATATTATATGAGCTACACAAAGAGTTCGTGTGGTGCAAACACAAACCAGGATGTGAAGGAAGATTGAACACAAAGCAGAATAGAATCCTTGTCTTGAAACTGTAAATGTTGTGGCTTTGAGATGTGCAGAGTCGATTGAAATGAAAAAGAAATTTCGAAAATTTCTCCATCGGTAAGAAAAAAAATATGTCCTCCTTATGCGATACTTCTTTATGGAGCAAACCACTTGCGGATTAGAATTCGAGCAAGAAGATAGACTATTTGATATTATTCTCCAGCGTTCAATATTTCTATAATTGGATGAGGAGAAATATGGAAGAATGTTCGTTGCCATTACCAGTAAAGGTAAAGACACAACCTGTTATTCAAGGCACACGAGGTCCTGCGGATGATCACTGTTAGGACAATTCACATGACAGTGAGTGATTAATTTAAGACAACGACAGTGACAGTGACAATACCAGTAAACTTTCTTATCGCACTGGGAGTGCGCCTAGAAAGAAGTTAATTGTGAAGTAAAACCACTTGATAAAACGTGAACTGATAGTGTTCACTTTATGATCGCACTACGCGATAGCTCATTGATCTGTATCAACCCCTCAACCTCTCTCTTTCTCTACCTCTCCCTTCTCTACCTCTATACCTCTTTTACCACATCATTTCTTCATGCATATCCATCTCTACCTCTCCCTTGTTCACTCAACATCTCGAACTATTCTAATCTTCCTCGTTCATTGCCTCGTGTACGATTCAACCCCCTCATATATAGACAATTTAAGACTTCTCAACTCGTTTCGACAATTCTCAACAAATCATTCGATATGAAGGTCATCATTCTTCTTATTTTGTGCTTAATATCAATTGGTGAGTGCATGTGCACGCGATGTCCACATTATTAAGAGGCTTGTTCCCTAATGGCTCGTTAAAAAATAGTGGAAAACCGAAATCGGCGACTTTCCACCCGTTAAAAAAGTACCCGGAAAGTCGAACATGGAAACACGAAATTTGAATTGGCGCGCGCTCAAAGAGGTGCGGGAATTCAAATTCCGACTTTCCGTCACCGATTTTTAGCAGTAAAATGAAAATTTCAACTTCCTTCTTGCTAAAAATGGAATCCGCGAAAATTCGCTGTCGGAATTTGTGTTCCCGCACCTCTTTGCGCGCGCGCGAATTCAAATTTCGTGTTTCCATTTTCGACTTTCCGGGTACTTTTTTAACGGGTGGAAAGTCGCCGATTTCGGTTTTCCACTATTTTTTAACGAGCCATAATACTCGATCATATTCGACCACCCCCGGACGCGTGCACTAGCAATGAGTACTGGGGGCCCACACTTGAGTGTTAGGAATGTCACCGTCCCTTATTACACAAAACAGCTGAGGACACTCCTAACACCCAAGTATATGTAGACCCCCACTTCTCATTGCTAGCGCACGCGTCCGAGGGGTGGTCGAGTCATAACGGCCATCTCTCTTAAAAGCATAAGACACTACTTCCATAAAACTGATTAAATTGTATTTGTACCTTACCACCTCTTAAGTTCATATTATCTAATGTTTTTTAACTCTTCAAACGGCCCTCAGGGCAGAGATATATTACTAACAATCAATATTGGTTACAGTATCCTCGTTTTCGCTGAGGGACCTCTTCGAACGCAGTCAGATGGCTACATACAGTGATGGACATAGACTCGTGGAGAAGCAGGCGGGATTCTATGTTAGTATTATAGTTCATCCTCTGGTATTTCCAAACTAGTAGTCTACTCAAATTACGCCACTGACTAGAAGTTTACTGCAAGTTTAATACTAGTGAAAGAACATTTGACGAAATGAAGTGGACTTGCAAGTCTACTTCAAGTGAGAATGATAAGTAATCTACTAGTTTTGAAATGCCAGAGTCTGTTGACAGAGTGACAAAATAAGTGCAAATTGATATAATTCTGACAAAGGGATGCTCCCAACTTGTCCTGGCCATATGAGATGGCTATAACATGAATAGAATCAGTTTTCGATGACGATTTCGAATCCGCTTTCAAACGTTCGAGCTGACCATCGAGAAAATCGATAATGAAATTCGGCAAGTTCATTCGGAAATTCGTGTGACCAAACCATCCTAATGTGCTCATGAACTCATCTATCAACTATCCAAACACCTGCTGTTGTAGTCTAGTGGATAAGGTAGATAAGATGTGAATTTTCGAATCAATTAGTCGAATTTCAATATCGATTTTCTCGAAGCCCAGTTCCATTGGGCAACTTTTGAAAGCAGATTCGTTATCATCATCGAAAACTGATTCTATTCATGCTGTTTCCATCTCATAAGTCAAGTTAATAGTCATAGAACAAGTTGGGAACACCCCATTGTGAGATAGAATCATATTTTCTGCCATTGTGCAAACCGAAATCGCCTTGTGCGACGGAAATCCATCTATGCCTTTTCCCCTTATACACCCTTTCTCATTATATGTGATGAAATAAATAAATAAATAAATATTTTGAATGACCGCTTTTCAGGGAGGAGGTATCGACGAGATTGGGTCAGTGGGCAATCAAGTCATCGTAGCAAGACAAGAGGGCCCGCATATGTTCCTAGATGATAATGGCATCCCTGTACAGCAGAATCTCTAAACTTTAGGTATTTTGCCAATATTCACCCCCCCCTATCGATTTTCATCATGATTATTTCATATTATCGATCTCATCTGCCTTTTCTCTTTCAAGCTAATAATATACATATATGTACAAGAAATCGTTTACTTCTAAATCTAAATCGGTCACAAGAATTCGTGAAAAACAAGTGTTGCATGCTTGATTGTGAGTACTTGAGTTGTTTCGATAAGAAATAAATGTTCATTCGCTTATCTCCAGTTCGACGTGTATGGATCCTTTGAGACTAAATAAATTAACGCAAAAAATAGTACCTTGTTTGGTATCATTCGATAAATTTTGATCTTGCTATGATAATATGAGACAGGTTTGATTAACACGATATATCTTTTTAAAGATAATGAGTACACAACTATAGCACATTGGAGGACAATTACACCTATTTGTGGCGTAAAACATCGAGTCAAACATTGACTCATTCCTTGTGCATGTCTATTTATACATTTTCTAAACACTTAATCGATAGAAAACTGTTCCAACGAACCTCACATTACCACATTACGAACGACAAAGCACAAAGATCGAACGCCTAATGTAAACCGGAGAACAACCTACCCCCCCCCATTCATATCGCTTATAACGTATTAGATAGATAGAGATCCCTACTACGCTCGGCTTATCTATGTCGTATCTGTGGCTTATCCCATAACTTATGAAATCAAAGATCATTTCTTATGAGATCAAAGATCATTTCTTATGAGATCATAGATCATTTCTTTTGAGATCAAAGATAATTTCTTATGAGATCAAAGATCATTTCTTATGAGATCAAAAATCATTTCTAGCTGACTCATCATCAGACATATTTATGGTGTCAGCTGAACAAGTATTTACTATTTAATCAAATTAAGCGTATTTTCGATCTTGTGACCTTGATACCATTGTCTTCCTTATTCGATCATCTATGAACAACTTCAATCATTCCCTGATCTATCTTATTCTATTGATTTTTATATGCGGTGAGTGATTATATTAAACTACTGAAGCGAACAAAGATTGTTATGAGGTGTTCAAACCCCAGGAATAAAAAGAAAACAAGAGTATGTAAAACAAGGAGAATTTTTCTTTTCTTTTCGTAACTTTAAAAAATATTGAAATTATTAGAAATTATGTAATTAGATTCTTAGCTATCAATCTATCATTAAAGTTTCTCGAATTCGTCCCACTCAGTTGAAAACTGCCACCGAGCCGGAACCGAAATCGCATATTTTTTGCATGACTCTATTTTCTGAAGTTTTATTTTTAACAGTCTACAATTTAGTGTCGTCAAAATCGTTGAGTGAATCAATAAACAGTTCATCTGATGAGATCTCTCGACTAACATCGGATAATCGATGGAGTTATGATTCATCTGACAATCAATCCAATGAAGATCAACGGACACAATTGGTTAGAGAGGTTGGTATTTATTTAGCGGTAAAAAATCGCTGAAAAAAAAATCGAATTGATCTCCCGTAGTACTTCGTATGAATCGAAGAACGGGATTTACCTTTGTACCTATTAGATTTTCATAATAATTTAATTGATCGTAATTGTTTCCGATACAACAGTCGATCATGTTCTCGATATTCGATATATTCTTCTTTATAATGTATTTGAACGTTATGAGATACACTCAATGCATCTACAATTTGAAGCTCGAGTAGTTCGCTATTCATAGGTCGAATACCTAGGTTATCGGTTTTCAAAATCCGGTCAGGTTTTTCAAAGTTTGGCAAATTTGGTTCAAAATCCCGTCAGGTTTGTCGATTTTTGTGAAATTTGGCTCACAATCCGGTCAGGCTTGGTACTTTGCAACATACTTTTCGGCCTATGTCGCTATTACAAATTTCAAAATACATAATAAAATATTATACTTTACACTTTTCAGCTCCACAAAATCGGTCATCTACAGAGGCAACATCACCATTGAATCAATTTACCAAAACTCATCCAATAACCCGTATTCACGTGTAAATAAATCAAATTAAATTATTTATTTATGCTACAAAACTTACAACAAAGCTCTCATGCATACCAACTTAGACAGACGGAAGCAAACAAAAATAATAATAATTATAACATTATATAGCAATACAATGTATTTAGGTAAGAGGCATTAGAGACGATAAAAAAAGAGAACCAAGGAGACATGGTAGGTGTAGGGTTAAGATCGAACGAAAACAGGGATGATGAGAGAATTGTTGCTACCGGGGGCGAGTGACAATGGTGAACACACGGGATAGCAGATTAGGAGCATACGAAGAGACTAGGAATGGAGAAGAAGCAAAGAGTCAACAGTTTAGACAACATTTATGTAGTCAGAGACAAAAGGGAGTGGTGAGAAAAGAGCACTAAGCCGGATGAAAACCGATGAATGAGAACCGACTGGATGATAACCATTTGCATATGAGAGACAAGCGCTAATGAATAGACAAAGTATGAGAATGGTTATCATCCAGTCGGTTATTATTCATCGGTTCTCATTCGACATAGTGCCCGAGATAATATGGGAGGGGGGGGGCATTAAAACTTAATCGAAGAAAGTTTGGAGCAAATTATGCTGAATCGATATTGTGGAGAACGAAAGCGTGAGCAAGTCGTCGAGAAAGATTAAGAGAGACGGGCGAAAAAAGAGGAAAGAGAACAGAGAGAGACCGGTATACAGCAACCATCATACCATATACACAACAATAACATAAACAGTATAATCCCAGTGCGCCTATTATTGATTGATTATTGCATGAAGTGGATTACGGTAGGAAGAAGGATATCGCAAAAGAAAAGGGAAAAAATAGCAAAGACACATACATACATAAAACAGACAAGCACATTGCATGTTTAAATAGATTGATGAATGGATTAAATTAGATTGTGCGAAAAAAGAAAAAAAGTCAAGGAATTTGATTAGGATGTGTGAGAGATCAATCAATAAGCAAAACAAGTTAGGAAACCAATTTACATATACAAAAATGACATAAATGAGTAGAGAATTGAGTCATTAGTTCAGACAACTATAAGATACTGTAGATAAAAGGGGCACTGCTGTTACTTGTTGCTAGATATATATATTATGTCGATTAGTGATCGCCTCCTTGACGGGGACGTTGCTAAATTTATTATTATTATTATTATTATTTGGATATATTTAAAGTCTTCTCTAATTCTCTTTGAGATATATCCTAGCTTAAAGGCCACATCCCAAGCTAATTTGAAGCTCTTCGCTCCGCGCACACTCTCTCGCTTTCTTTGTCTGCGAGAGAGTATGTCCAATGCGGAGAGCAAAATTAGCTTGGGGTGTGCCTTTAAAAAAACCAAAACGAAAACGAACCAAAACATCAATGATATCGTATATAAATAACTCAATTTAAAACAAAAGTGACAATTACAAGTGAAATTAAAGTAACCTTATTATAAGTTCCTCTATTCTTATTCATATATGTTCCTCCTCCATGATGAATTGGATGTTTGTTGTGATGTTGTTGTTGTTGATGGGAATGATCATCAACTGGCTCATGATGATCATCTTCTGCTCTGTGCTGTTGTTGTTCAGTCACTGAATGAACAGTTATCAGTATAATAAAAATATTAATAATAATAATAATTTATCCTGTCTACAATTATCAGCATTCCGAAATGCAAAAAAGGATGAACTGCTCCATAATTATTATATGGAAAGAGTGTCGTAGTGTTCCTTTCCATACACCAACGAAGGAATTGAAAAACACCCATCCCTTCATCTAGTGTCATCACTTGATATGAATAAAGTATTGCATATTGAGGGAAATCCGTCTATCCCTTTTCCGCCATCATACATATCACCCCGTGTATTTGATGGAATAAATAAAATAGTGTACCTTTACAGAAGTAGGTTGAATGAGCCTTGGCTCCTTTGGCTCCACACTTTTCACATCCAATCTCCTTCATCAGAGGACACGTACAGTTGCCTTCGTCATCACGCAGACTGCAACATTATAAATCCAATTATTATTATTAACAATTTAATTAATTAATTAATTAATTTCATTTAAATTAACAAATCATTGATGTACTATATCGTCCCTGAAACACATTAACCTCCTTCAATTATCTGGATGAAATGTGGAACACCCTTCGTCAGCGCTTCCGTCAAACGGTGCCATATCAAACAAAAGTCCGATTTTTATTATGCATTCTTTAACAACAGCCAGACATTTTCCGCAAACTTACATCCAGACATGCAGATGTTTCTGGCTTTTGCCGAAGTATGGCTGGCATCGTTTTAAATATTGGTGGACAATTCTCCACTTTTATCTTACTCATCCTAGTTACCAAACCATAGGTGGGCGGCATTGC
Organism: Parapristionchus giblindavisi; assembly: GCA_943737045.1. Classification (NCBI taxonomy): domain Eukaryota; kingdom Metazoa; phylum Nematoda; class Chromadorea; order Rhabditida; family Diplogasteridae; genus Parapristionchus; species Parapristionchus giblindavisi. The sequence goes on along the minus strand of CALSFV010000363.1, from coordinate 174,681 downwards.
CGCTAGCGGCAAGAACCCACCCGGTTTTGGCACACGACCGACCCGATTTTGCTCAAAAATGAAAACGATTTAGCCAAAATTAACTCAAACATGAAGTTTTTGCCTCGCACCCACCCGATTTTAATTTCCAGCGGCAAAGGTTGCCCACATATGTACCAAACAATGAAATAATTTTACATATCGATTACCTGTGCGATTGTATTTCCGCCTGAGGACGACCTTTTCCGATACAGTACGCACAATTCTTCTTCTTCTTCGGATCCTGAAGGTATGCGGTAACCAATCAATAATCTCCAAGAGAGAAATACAGTATACCTCATTCCACGTTGTGGTAGTAGTCGTGTTCACAGGATCGATCGGAATTGATGAGCTCTTTTCCACCTCAAATTGAAATTTCATGTTTTTTCAAACCGACCGAAATAGAAAACAAGTTGATTTCATGTTCTGAATTTCTGATATGTATTTATTTCATAATCCATTTTTTAATAAACAAAAAGCCGAATACGAAAGATGAAAAAACTGAACGTGCATGTTTCAATATGGCCCCTGGTCCGGTATGTATGTTGCGACGTCTTTTTTTATGATAAAGACTACGATTTCAACCGGTTAACATATGTTTTGAGGAAATTGAGTGGGGGTGACAAGCTGGAATCCATTCAATGGCTGCAGCGATAAATTACATTTTACAGTTTTGAGGATATTAAAAACATACATGGGCGCCGACATGGGGGTGCCCCCTGTAAAATTATGGCTTTTCGAAAAATTTTGGAATGCTCCCTGTAAAAGTTGACGTTTAGGTGAAAATTTTGAAAAAAAGTGAAGACCCCATGTAAAATTAACCATTTTTCGTTCGGATGCCCCCTGTAGAATCGAGCTCCAGGTACCCCGCCCATGTAAGATTAAGAGACCGGCTCGGTAAGACTCGAGCATTTTGACCCCCTGCCGGACATTCGCGAGGACTTTCGATCTGGGCCTCAATACTTTCATCATAGACACATACCGGGGGAAGACCGATGAAAGTTATAGTGAAAATGTCCTTGGGCTCAAACCCGGCTCACATATGATTCATAAAATAAAAAATTGAAAAATTCATATCTTCTCAATCATGATAGCTAGGAATTTTATTTCTTTTTATTAGTGAATAACATGTCATGCACTCTTACAAACACCGCTGAACAGCAATATCATATCGTTTTGAATATGTTTTTTCGTGTCTGATTTTCAGATTTTTTTCTTCTATCCTCGTTGAAGAGATACTGCAAGAAAATTCATAGTGCATATTGTAGCCCTGACGATTATGTACATGGTGGTCATCTTCCCTTGGCCAGCCAGTTTGTCATAAGCCTCGAGAATTGCAACTGAATGTGAGATATGTGCAAATTTCAAAAATCGAAAATTAAATTTCTTGAAATTCGCAAGAGTAAGAGGTATCTTTATTATGTCATTTTACTCGTAGTGATGAGCGTACATAGGAAAAATATGCAAATAGAGTCGGACTACATTTTAAAAAAATTGAGAAAAATAATTATTTTATTTTTATTTTTTCAACTCCTACATTCAGTCGACCGTCAAGGCAAGTTGATTCATAGGGCGGATGGTGACTGATGCATGTGCGTTTGCAGAGACGACTGCCACGTGAAGAATCGTCGTTTCGCAGATCTCGAATTTATTTTTTTATTTATCAAACTTGAATATTTATATGTTTCTTTCATATAAATCGGTTGGAAGGTAGCGTACTGCATCCAAAGCTATACCATTTCTATCAGTAGGAGTATACGGTATTGAACTACTGTAATCGCCAGAAATCGCGAACTGATTTTTTTTTCAGTCGACCTATGATTCTCAACCATGACCCCGGGTTCATGGTTGAGAATGGTTGAGGTCGAAAAATTCATGATGATCCCAGACCAAATATTATTAAGCATTATATCAACAGTGGGCCAACTTTTATTTTTATGGATACCATAGCTCGAATTACCGTAATAGTAATGCACGCACCTGAATTTTCCGAGAATCTCACCACATTATTATAGGATACGGTAGCTAGAGTACGGTAATTCGAGCTATGGTATCCATAAAAATAAAAGTTGGCCCACTGATGATATAATGCTTAATAATATTTGGTCTGGGATCATCATGAATTTTTCGACCTCAGCCATTCTCAACCATGAACCCGGGGTCATGGTTGAGAATCATAGGTCGACTGAAAAAAAAATCAGTTCGCGATTTCTGGCGATTACAGTAGTTCAATACCGTATACTCCTACTGATAGAAATGGTATAGCTTTGGATGCAGTACGCTACCTTCCAACCGATTTATATGAAAGAAACATATAAATATTCAAGTTTGATAAATAAAAAAATAAATTCGAGATCTGCGAAACGACGATTCTTCACGTGGCAGTCGTCTCTGCAAACGCACATGCATCAGTCACCATCCGCCCTATGAATCAACTTGCCTTGACGGTCGACTGAATGTGGGAGTTGAAAAAATAAAAATAAAATAATTATTTTTCTAAATTTTTTTAAAATGTAGTCCGAGTCTATTTGTATATTTTTCCTATGTACGCTCATCACTACGAGTAAAATGACATAATAAAGCTACCTCTTACTCTTGCGAATTTCAAGAAATTTAATTTTCGATTTTTGAAATTTGCACATATCTCACATTCAGTTGCAATTCTCGAGGCTTATGACAAACTGGCTGGCCAAGGGAAGATGACCACCATGTAGATAATCGTCAGGGCTACAATATGCACTATGAATTTTCTTGCAGTATCTCTTCAACGAGGATAGAAGAAAAAAATCTGAAAATTAGACACGAAAAAACATATTCAAAACGATATGATATTGCTGTTCAGCTGTGTTTGTAAGAGTGCATGACATGTTATTCACTAATAAAAAGAAATAAAATTCCTAGCTATCATGATTGAGAAGATATGAATTTTTCAATTTTTCAATTAATGTGACATATTTGAGCCGGGTTTGAGCCAAAGCGCATTTTCTCTATAACTTTCATCGGTCTCCCCCCGGTATGTGTATATGATGAAAGTATTGAGGCCCAGATCAAAATTCCTCGCGAATGTCCGGACCATGCTCGAGTCTTACCGAGCCGGTCTCTTAAAAATAATAAAAAAATAAAATTCCAAAATACCTGCTTATTCGCAGCTCCTCCTCCTCCCTGCTTCTTCATCTCCAACAACTCCTTCCTTCCCTCCCCACCGGAGGATCGTGGTGTAGGCGGTAGTGTATGATGGGTTACGGTAGGCGCACTACCACCAGTCGATGACGTCACTGTTTCGTCTGTTGCTGATGTAGATGAGACCAGTTCGGCAGCCTGCAAATTAGAAGTCACCGTTATTTCAATTACTCACATATCCAAACTATATGGTAACATCTCGATATGTTAAAGATTTGGGTATGCCTCATATATGGGCGGGGTTTTCAAAATCCGGTCAGGTTCTTCAATTTTTCGCAAATTTGGCTCAAAAACCGGTCAGATTTTTCAATTTTTGTGAAATTTCGGCTCAAATTCCGGTCAGGCTTGTTACTTTGTGGCATGCTTTTCGACCTATGAATATGTGGGGGGCGATCGATTTCACAACGATCGATTTCACAACGGATCATAAATCGTTTGGGGGGTGGCGTATAGCAACCAAAGTTGCATCGTTGTTATTAGTGGGAGTATACGGTATTGTGCTACAGTAACCGTCAGGAATCGCGAACTGACTTTTTTCAGTTGACCCATGACCCGGGGTTCATGGTGGAAAATGGCCGAAGTCGAAAAATTCATGATACTCCGATACCAAATACAAGTTGCCAGTATCAATAGCGAGCCAACTTTTATCTTTCTGGATACCGTAACCCGTACTACCGTAATCAAACAGGGATTTGCCGTGAATTTCGCTATAATATTGTAGGGTACGGTAGCTAGATTACGGTAGTTCGGGTTACGGTATCCATAAAGAGAAAAGTTGGCTCACTATTGATATAATGGCAACTAGTATTTGATCGCGGGCCATCATGAATTTTTCGACTTCGGCCATTTTCAACCATGAACCCCGGGTCATGGGTCAACTGAAAAAAGTCAGTTCGCGATTCCTGACGGTTACGGTAGCACAATACCGTATACTCCCACTAATAACAACGATGCAACTTTGGTTGCTATGCGCCACCCTCCAACCGATTTATGATCCGTTGTGAAATCGATCGTTGTGAAATCGATCGCCCCCCGAATATGTTATCAACCTGTATTGTCGGCAGAGGTTCAGCGGGTGGAGAGGAGGCGGCCTTGCTCTCTGCAATCACGTTTTTTTTCAATCTTTTTTTTTCATTTCATAAACTCTCTCCTCTTTTTCTTTCTTTTGACTTTGAATACCACTTTAGACGTTTGTAAAATCAATCAATAATAAATCAATATAATCGAATACCAGCCAATTGGAGTAGTTCTTTCTGTGCGTCTCTTCTCGTCTCTCCTACCGCGCTTGTATCCACTACGAGTGACTTATCCAGCGCGGCTGACAGCATTGTCGCGTCCCTTAATTGGAAACATTCCTCAACACAATCAATATGTCATACCGTATTTATACATACTATCTATATTATATTTATCTTATAAGAATTTATATTACGTATTTATATTTATTGTAAGTACTCAAAGAGATGCCATAGAAACACAACACGCCAATTTCATGTCTCACAGAATTTTCATTACCAAAGTATCACTTAATAATGATATTAACCATAATGATAATAATAACTTACGGATCAGCATCGGGAGATGGTGTCTGAGGCTTTGATGCGGTATTGTCATCACGTGAGCTGACGATAGAATTGTTTCTAGTATGAGGTCGACTTCCACGGAAACCTCCACTGTTAACGTATCCTCCACGGCCACCACGACCTAATCGATGAATAGAATAATAATAATAATAATAATAATAATAATAATAGTAATCATAGGTCGAACAGCTAGGTTGTCGGTTTCCAAAATGCGGTCAGGTTTTTCGCTTTTTGGCTCAAAATGTGGTCAGGCTTTTCGATTTTTGCCAAATTTTGGCTCAAAATGCAGTCAGGCTTGGTACTTTGCAACTTACTTTTCGACCTATGATAGTAATAATAATAATAATAATAATAATAAACCAACCTCGTGACGCTCCTCTCCATCCCTGTCCACCGAGTGGATTACTGTAGTATTCACCAGTCACCATTGGCTGATTGGGTGGCCTCTGCATCTGTCCATGAGGTGGTAGGGGCATCGGTACCATGCCTGGTCCCATACCCGGCATGGGAACCATCTGAGGACCACAACCCGGCTGAGATGCGATCAATTGCATCTGGAATTAGATTTATTTTAATATAAATTTATATATCAAAACGGATTAAATAATGCGCAGGGATTAAATTTTGAGATTCTCGAAGAATGTTGTACAAATTTCTACCAGAGCACCCAACAGTTATGTAATGTTCAAGTTCTTAAAAATAAAAAATAAACAAAAACTGCTCGAAATAAAAGTTGAATTTTAGCCATCTCTACATATTGTGAAATAGACGTAGCGGTCGAAACACCACAAGGCACAATATAAGTAACCTAAAAACATATTTTTTAAATTTACATTTTATGTGCATGCAAACCTCATCTTTTAATATTGAAAATCTAATAATAACCATACATTGCCATACCCTCGCAATGCGAGGATTGACCCACTATATAAGGCCCATTTTAGGCCACTTGATACGAAAGAAAGCTAAAAATGACGATTTGTAAGCGAAAATAACGAATTTTGCGAATCAAACCACCCAATTTCGAGAATTGACCCACTATATAATATTAAACGGCGAGGGTACCGAAAATGTATGATAATATCGATTACCTGATGACCAGGATAGACGGGTGGATAGGGTCCAGGCATGATCGGCGGTCCTCCGGGCATCGGCATCCTCTGTGATTGGACATTGAATGGGGCCGGTTGCATGGCTCCTCCTCCCCCATTGGGAGGAACACCAGGCGGATACGAGGTGGACATCTGAAATCCATCCAAATGATTTTTTAAATATAAACAACCAAGCAAAGCTACGATTTTGTCATACCATGAGCACCTAAACGTCATCCAAAACATCGCCTCCTGGAGTTAACCCATAGGTCAGGTTTTAAAAAATGAGGTCAGGATTTTAAAAAAATAGTCCCAAAATGCGATCAGCTCTTCACAAAAATTCCAAAACGCGGTCAGCCTTCGTAGTAGTTTGCAGCCTACTCTTCGACCTATGAGTTAACCGTAAAAGCTGAAACGGACGGACACTCACTTGCTGATTCATCAGCTGCTGCTGCAAGAAGGGATGGGTCATGGGCGCGAATCCGGCAGATGGCATACCCGCACCCATCATGGCCATAGGCTGGCCACTGACAGGACCTCCTCCAACTGAGTGTGCCGCTGTTGTGGTAGGCGTGTGCGTCGATGAGGTCGATTCGGGTGGCTGCCACATGCCTATCGCGAAGTTGGTGTGACCTTAACGGAGTCAATATTCATTTTCCGAAACACAGATGCAATATTAATATAATAACAATAATATTCTTTATCACATTCGGCACATAGATTAATACAATGTGAATAATAAATAAATAAATATAAGAGACTTACCACCCACAGACTGCGCATCAGTATTGTCCGAGGGCGCGGGCGAATTCACTGCAAATGTCTGTCAATACTCCATCCGTGATGAAACAAAATGGATAATCATCGTAGGTCAAAAAGTACGTTACAAACTACGAATCTGAACGTATTTTGAGCCGAAAATTCGCGAAAAGACAAAAACTTGACTGCGTTTGGGAGATTTTTTGATTTCCTGACAGTATTTGCGCCGAAATTTCCAGAAAATTTTCGTTTTGAAAATGTGTAACGTAGCTATTCGACCAATGATCATCATCATATCCCTCCAAATCAATCGATAATCTCACTTGAACGTTGTTGATTCATCATGTGTCCACGTACACCACCGTGTACACCCCCCTGTTGTTGGGGAGGCGGCTGCTGTTGATGCTGATACTGGAACTGAACGTAGCCCTCCGGGTTCTGACCAACGATAGGACCACCACGAACCCTGCAAATATGTTGTAAGTTATAAGTTGAAAATATGTTTATGTTCATATGTGACAGCAGCGACAAGAAACCACCTGGTCACACCCGATTTGTTAGCCAAAAACATTCAGCGAAAATTAAATTTTATAATTTCCAGGGATAAAGACAACCCTCGTAGGTGTACGATACTATACCATCATCATTCGAACCAGAGAAAGGTGCTGATTATCCATTACAAAATAACTACCAGCACAAATGAATGAGGATATGTCACAATTATGAAATAAAGTTAAAACTCGAGACCAGCTTACATTGCAGGGGTATCTTCCCCCTGCTTTGACCCCCTCTAAATTATTATTATTATTATTACAGCTTACATTGCAGGATTGAAGAAGTATCCGGCGGGAGGAGGCTGTGGAGTGGCACCGGCCGGTGGAGGGCCAATCATCATAATCGGCTGGCCCATGGCGGGATAACCACTACCGGGAGGACCACTCGGTGCACTCATCGTCATCTACAACATAAGAGGCAACGTTATCTGGCAGGAGCGAAGCATAGGTCGAATAGCTAGGTCTTCGGTTTTTAAAATGCCGTTAGATTTTTCGATATTTGGAAATTTTGGTTCAAAGTGCGGCCAGGCTTGGAACTTGAAGAAACTCGAAAAAAATTGGTCGGCTTATAAAAACGGGTCACTTTATCACATATTTTGCCAAAAAGAGCGAAAAATACTTTAAAACCGTGGTAAATATTGATTGATAGCGTACCATATTAGGCTGGTGCATTGGCTGTCCATTGGCCGATCCAATCATCTGTTGGGGTGGACCACCCATAGGTGCACCATACATGTACAATGACTGTGGTGGAAGTTGCTGCTGTTGTGGGTTGTACATAGACTGAGACTGTGGCTGTTGTTGGACTTGCTCATGATGTTGGTACATCATGGGGGTGTGAATGGGAGCACCGGCCAGGGTCGAGGGGTCGGGAGCTCCTCCTCCGACGACCTGCTGCTGTTGTTGCTGCTGAAGATTATATATATATATTTATCGACATGATAGAAAAATACAAGACGAAACGGAGTAGTAGTGAATGTAATAATATAATATCACTTGTCTAACAGATATACCCGATCCCATTCATTTGAAGGAATAAATATTATTATTATTATTAATATTATTATTATTATTATTATTATTATTATTATTATTATTATTATGTACCATGGTGTGCGTGCTGGTCGAACTCTCAGAGAAGTTTGAGTGTGATCGAGCCAGCATCGAATGTTGACCAGCTAAATAGATAATAATCATACATTTCCATACCCTCATGCAAGGATTGACCCACCATATATGACTCATTTTCAGTCACTTGATATGAAAAAAAGCTAAAAATGCCGATTTTTTAACTAAAAATAACAAATTTTCTAAATGGACCCACAATATTTCGAAAATCGACCCACTATATAAAAATAACTGTGAGGGTAACGAAAATGTAGGATAATAATATTATTATTATTATGAATAGAAACAGAGGTAACGACATTATCGAATGATTTAAGGGATTGACCACAGGCAGAATTGTCTGATCTTGAGCATAAGTAATGAATACAATGGGCAAACCATTAAATTAACAATAGTCATTTTAAGATCGTGTGGCAATTGTAGTAGAATCAATAATTATGAAAATGTTTTTGAATATCTACAAAAACTAACCATAATTCCTATCCATTCCATAATTAGAAAGCATAGGTCCTTGTTGATTGCCGTATTGCTGTTGCTGTTGCTGCAGGTAGGGTGAGCAAGCCCCGGATGGGTACTGATGCATGCTCTCTCCTGTAGTTGATGATCCTGAACAAAGTGTAAATAAATATATAATAATGATAAATATAAATAAGCATCTAACAATTTATAAGCAAATAAGTTTTAATATAGGGTAAGATATCAGGTTTGCATGTCCAAATGTTTATAGATTAACAATAATTAGAATCATGAAAAAAGCAGTCCATTAAGAGGCGTTTCAAATGAAATAAAGACCAACCTCCTCCACCTCCTTCCTCCATATGTGGGGGACACGTCGTATTCATAGTGACGATCGATGGAGGACCACCGGACTAAATATGATCAATTGTTATCAGTGATTATTGTTTAGCTAGGTCGATTGGTTAAAATAGGGCTTAATTATCTAAACTATACAATAAGTTCTACAAATGAAAGTGATCGAGAGAAAAAAAACTTGCCCGATCAAAACGTTGTGCGTTATCCTGGTACATCCTCTGTCGGTATTGCTGATCTGAACGATGACAGTCATATTCATAACAACGAATACAAGAATGAAGATAAACTACAAACCGTTACTGGAATACTGTTGGGGTTGTTGTTGTTGTTGGGGATATCCGCCTCGCTGTTGCATTCCCGGATACTGAAATACATTCGGGGGTTTGAGTGAAATGGGAGACTAAAGGGTAAGTGAGGTGAAACATACGAATCCCGGAGGTGCGTCTCCTCCCTTGCTGGAATCACCTCCAGCAGAACCGCCTCCAGAGTTGTTCTGCATGTTGTTCATGGTATTTCTCTGATCCTCCTAGACAAGGCCGGAATCCGGCGTCTACTGATTGCTCTGCAAGCAATTGATCATTCGAAAAAGATAATGAAGAATGTGATGGTCAAATCGAAGGATAAATAACTGTGAAATAAATAAAATGGAGTAAGATCACAAAAAAAGCTCGCTTGCACATTGTTGTAATGTTTGCCATAGATTAAACTAACAAGAATAGTTTGGTAAACAGTTCAACTATAGGTTTCAAGAAAAAACAAGCAATTTCAAGGGCGGGAAATTATCGAAAATAGCGATTTTTAAAAATACAAATTTAGATTAAAATGTTCCTATGACTTCCAAATGACGACTTTCCAGTTAATGGTGGAACTATCGCTGACCGTTCTATTATTTATTTGCTCCACCGGTTATTTACTGCGCCATTTCTAATTTTATACCACTTGTATCAGCGCTTGATGTTAGTAGTTCTCATTTGTATGGGTTGTTGCATACTAGTATGTCGTGACATGCGTGTGCTTATTATGCGAGAAAAAGCCCAGAAAAGGTCCATTCTCACGACGAAATTTGGAAAGACATTGCAATTCTAGTAAACAACAATCGTAATTCACCGGATTTTTTTCTTCCGGTTTCGGCTTAATAGCTTACTTTAATTTAGTTTATTGATTAATGTTCACCCGTGCTCTACTCTCGAGATTTGGAACAAGGTCTGTTTGCAATAAATTGCGATGCAATACGATGTTTTTCAGTCATCCTAATCGATTGCGATATTCTTATTTCTCCATGGATCGTCTTGCGAACACTAAATCTCCCTATATTCTTCAACATAAGAACAATCCCGTTGAATGGTTCGGCTTTTCGTTCCACATTCATCAATTACTGATTGATCCCACAGGTATCCCTGGGGTGAAGAAGCATTCACAAGGGCGAAGAATCTCAATCGGCTCATCTTCCTCTCAGGTTTGTCTTGATTTTTTATTACGTCGGCTTTGAAATCCACATTCTCCAGTTGAATACGATAACCATCTGATACGGTAATCCATTGGGGTTCTAATACATAATTCTGGCCTGATCTGCATATGAACTTACTCTCTTTTCTATTTCATTGTATACCGTATACATTATACGAAGCTGTCATGATAATTATTATTATTATGATTATTTATTATTATTATTATTATTTTAGTTGGCTACTCGACTTGCCATTGGTGCCATGTCATGGAGAGGGAGTCATTTGAGAATGAAGAAGTGGCAGCTATTCTCAATGAACATTTTGTCTCCATTAAAGTACGCCTCATTTTTCTTCTGTTACTAAATTGTTTCTGTCGTTCCAGTTTTTTGTCCCAAATATGTAGTGTCCTTTATGGACCCTCTAAAAAATAGTGTTATTTCTTGTCGTAAGTCATGAAACTGTTTAAGATATTCCATTCACACATCTAAATGTATCATAGTTTATGTGATTTTCCTCGATAACAATATAATCATAGGTTGATCGTGAAGAACGTCCCGATGTCGACAAACTCTACATGAGCTTTATTCAGGTTTACATTTATTTTAAATTGTATTTGATATAATTTAATCTTTATCAGGCTCTGAACGGAGGAGGTGGTGGTTGGCCAATGAGCGTCTTTCTCACTCCCAGTCTCGCTCCCATCACAGGAGGAACATACTTTCCACCCGAGGTAAGACAGTTGTAGATTTCTTGGCACTTTGCCAAACCATATATCCTCTTTTGTATACGGTAGATATAGTATTGTATTGTAGGTGTACTGTAGACATACTTGATTAGAGTATGTTCCAGGATCAATGGAACCAAATGGGATTCAAGTCGATTCTGCGCTTCATCTCTTCCAAGGTTTTCGTTTTGGTACATACGTGGGCGGGAATTGCCGCTAGGAATGAAAATCGGGGGGTCTGACACAAAAATCGAGGGTCAGAGGCAAAAAATGGAGCATTTATACGTCATTTTGAGTGATATTCTTGGAAAATCGGGGGGTCGGGTGCCAAAAATCAGGGGAGTATTGCCGCTAGCGGCAGTGGTGCCCACGTATGTTTTGGTATACCGTATCTGTATCGATTGATTGATTGATTTGTAGTGGACAGAAGATCCAGAGCACATCAAGGAATCAGCTAATAATGTTCTAGAAGCTATATCTTCTAAGTCAAAGAATGTCGATGGAGCCGAACCGCCTCCTGTAAGTGTGAAGAATTCTTATTTTTTATATTATTATTATTACTATTATTATTATTATTACTTATGTTAACTGGTTTGAACTCATTTCTCATTAAATATGACCCATAAGGAAGGAGTACTATTGTGATATTAAAAAACTCCCCTCTACGAAGGTTGCTAATATTCCATGGAGTATAATGTGTTATATATTGATATATTTATTATGAATTTTACAGCCTGAAGTAGCATCTCGCGCCATGTACGAGAAACTTGCGGCATCTTTTGATAATGAAAATGGAGGATTTGGTGACGCTCCGAAGTTCCCGAAACCAGGTTTGATAATTTAAATTTGATCTTTGATCTTTCAATCCTTTGTTTCTTTCCAGTTGACCTTTCGTTCCTTCTAAACTTTGCTCTAACCAACTCAACCAAACTTCCTAATCAATCGAAAGAGGCTATCAATATGCTTAAGAAGACGTTGCATGCCATCTATCACGGTGGCATTCATGATCATATTGGAAAGGTACGGTAGTTTTCCCCATCCATCTATCACGAACTGACTTTCTTTCCTCCAGGGGTTCCATCGATACTCGGTAGATGGAGGATGGCATGTGCCACACTTTGAGAAGATGGCTTACGATCAGGTATACGGTATTGGGGAACACTGTGCAGTATAATTATTGATTTTCAGGGGCAACTCTTATCGATCTTTTCCGACTTCGCTATACTCACGGGAGATGAGATATGCAAAACAGCAGCTAGAGATATCGTTCAATATATTGAAGAGAATCTCTCACAGAAGGTACTTATCGATTTATCCTTTTGCTTTGACCTACCGTAATCTGTGTTTGTTGTGCCTACCGTAATACTACAGTAATCTACCGTAATGCTACAGTAATCTACCGTAATACTACAGTACTCTCTGCAGGATGGTGGTTATTGGTCGGCGGAAGATGCGGATTCCTATCCAGTGGCAGGATCTCCACAGAAGAAGGAAGGCGCATTCTGTGTGTGGACAGAGGAGGAAGTAAAGAAGGTTCTGGAAGGGGAAAAGGTTTATTTATTTATTTAATTAATTTGTTTATTGGTTAGTCATCCACGCTCATTGTTCATCTATACTACCACTATAATCTCTTGTCCAAAAATTGTGGAAAATGCGCTAATTTATGTATTTGTTTGCGTTATGTGAAAAATGTGATGCACTTCATTTCTGTCTAGATTTGTGTTGATTAATTGATTGATTTATTGATTGATTTATTTATTGATTTTCGTCTTTAGGTCGATGACAAGCCTCTCTCTGATATAGTGTGCGCGTATTACGGTATCAAGAAGGAGGGCAACGCGCCAGCGTATACGGTAGGTGATGATTGTGCCCCTTGCCTACTGTAATCTTCTCCGTCCAGGATCCCCATGGGGAGTTGAAGATGCAGAATGTGCTCATTATGCACAATACACATGAGGAAATGTGTGAGATACTGGGAATGGAATCGGGTGAATTGATGAAGGCGATCGATAAGGCAAAGGTATTATTTTTTACTATTTTGTAAAAGTATTATAACTAATCTAATAGATCTCTCCCATTTATGAGTAACGAAGTCAACTTTGGTGCAATCATTTGAATTTTGATATTATTTTCCTTTTTTTCTGCTGAAAACTTGGGCCAATAAGAAAGTTTGGGTTATCTGCAGATTAACAGATTGACTGTTTTGTTGGGTCCATAATAATAATAACTTTATTAGGAGGGTACGTAATGTTGATTGATTAATTGGTTGATTTATCGGGACCCCCCCCCCCCCCACACGGTATCAGTAGACCAATATATAGCTTGAATTGATGTGACCGACTAGCACTTGTATGGATTAATGAGCAGCAATAATGCATATATCCATTGATACATTACTGATATAATAATAATAATTTATTATTGATAAATATATGATTATAGTCACTGATGATCACGACCCGCGCCCTCCGACCCCGTCCTCATCTCGATTCCAAGATGGTCACTGCATGGCAGGCACTCATCATATCCGGACTAGCTCGAGCCGCCATTGCATTATCTGATCCGTACGTCCTTGAGTACGGTAGATGCTACTGTAACCTTTTAGAGTACGGTAGATGCTACCGTAACCTTTATGAGTATTGGTAGATGCTACCGTAACCTTTTGAGTACGGTAGATGCTACCGTAACCTTTTTCTTCATATTTTCTTATTGAACACTGTAACTTGTCTCATATATTGACCAATACTTCTTTAATTCTCCAGGAGATAGTCAATATTATTGATTATTGATTATGATTGATTAGCATTATTGATTATTTCTCCTTTACAGTATGCTCGCCCATCGTGCGCTCACCACGGTGCAGTTTATCAAGGATCATCTACGATCGGAGAACGGCGACCTCATTCGCGCCGTGTACACGGATGATGAAGGTGGTGTGGAGAAGGGGTACGGTAGTTGTGTGCACAATGATTGGCTATCGTGAACTGACTAATTACTATTCCAGTGAACAGATTCCGGCCTTCTCTGACGACTACGCCTTCCTGATTCAGGGTGAGTGTCGAATGCCATTTATTTATTTATTTATTTCCCTTAAGTTAAAACATTATTAATAAATATATATAATATATTAAAACAAACCATAATATTGGATGTTGGAAGAATTTAGAGGGATAGAACGATCAAGAAAGATTAATTTTAATTCGTTCCTTTTACTCGTTGAAACATCTTTGTGATGTATGATAAATAAAATATTTAAAAAAATAAAAATATTTGAGCGCTTCTCGATCTGTACACGACCACCCTTGATGAGTCTCTAATCGAATGGGCCGAGGAATTGCAGAGGAAGATGGATGACAAATTCTGGGAGGGCGATAGGTAGGCTGTCTGCTTGTCTAGTTTATGTTATGATATTATGACTCTACTGTCAAATTGAAGGATGTGCATCTAGCTTGTGAAGCGAATGCGGAGTGTACAAGTTGTGATGAAAAAATAGAAAATAGATTGAGAGCGTTTCTCGTATTTCGGATAGCTATGCTACACACTTTCAAAATACGGTCACGTCTTTTCTATTTAATTTTACGGTCAAAATGCGGTCCGGCTTCGTAGTTTGTAACGTACTTTTAGACCTATGACGTTTGTAAAGAGGATCTCTTTCTCTTCTTGCCGCTGAGAGCTTAGCGGTTACTCTTGTCATAAATGGCGAGTGAAAAGGATTTTTGGTGTGCACAGCAGGGCTGTTCGGAAAAAATATTTTCGGAAAATCGGATATTTCCGAAAATATTTTCGGAAAATTCGGAAAAATTTCGGAAAATACGGAAAATTTTGGGAAAAATTTTTTTAAAGTTGTTATTGTTAAACTCAAAATATAAAAATATAACACCATCTTTGGAACTATTGAGTCAGTTTTGGTAGGTGTTAATTTTGCGAATGAATAACTGCTCAATATTATCATGGTCGAGAGAGAGAATCTTCTTAGCAGAACTGAATTTCTTCTACCTCCACAGATACAGGAGAGCAATGATACTTATTGTTTTAACAAAAAAAGAGGAAGGAGAGAGCTAATAGGGGAGAAAGCACAGCTGATTTCGTAATACATTAGGTCAAGGGGTGCGAATCAGGATGGGAAAGAGCTGCCACATATCAGGAATCATGGTTATTTCGAATACAGTATACTTTGGTCTCTCTTGTGTTCATGTCTCTTGTGAGCGGTTGCGGGGCATGACTCTGGTTCAGAATTTCGTACGTACAGCGCTGAAGAGGAAGTGGCTCTGGGTGCATAAGCTCGCCAATGACGAGTGCTTGAAGTGGAGCCGATCCGTGATCGAGTGGTTCCCCCGTCGGAGCAGAAGAAAAGGGAGGCCCCCGACAAGATGGAGCGACCTTTTTCGGAAGACAGTTGGATGTAACTTCCTAAGCGAAGCGAACAGCAGGAATTGGATCGCTATGCATAACAGAGCCTTCGACCTAACGAACTCTTGATAAATGTGATTCAAATGAAATGAAATGAAATACTTTGGCCTGAATACTTAAAATCTTAATGATAAAATAATTTATTACTGATTTTTGTTTTTTAATGTTTTTTTTCATGAGAAAAATATTTTATTCAATGACGTTAAGTCATGAAAAATATTTTTAAACTATGTTTTCATGAGAAAAATATTTTATTCAATGACTTTAAGTCATTAAAAATATTTTTAAACTATATTTTCATGAGAAAAAATATATTATTCAATGACTTTTAGTCACTAGAAATTTTCCGAATTTTCCGAACAATTTTCGTAAAATCGGAAAATCAAAATTTTCCGGAAATGGTCGGAAAATCGGAAAATTCGGAAAAACGGAAATCCCAGCCCTGGTGCACAGCCTTGTCTTCCTACCCCGGGGCCTCATAGACTTGAAAAAGTCGCAATAAAAGTGAAATGTTGTTGTAAAAACGGTTTCGATATTTGCCCTGCCCTTGCCATTTTCGTGCCCCCCTCCAGTATTCCATTCAGACATGGCCCATGGTTATCCCATGGGATAGACCCACCCGCAAAATTTCGAAAAATGTTGACTTGAAAAAATAATTGATTAATCAATCATATGATGCATGTCGAAAAAATTTGAAGAAAAGAGTATGGTAGCAAACTGAATAAATGAGTACGAATATGAGAAGAGTACGATCTTTAAGTTCAGTGAAGTGAAGTACGCTGTGTCGGAATTTAACGTTAACAAGAACTGAAATATTAATTGATTCAAAAAATTTGATTTTTCGTTTAGAGAGTCGCGTACCGACAGAGAACACAGTGGACAATAAGAAATATGAAAATTATAGTGGGAAAGTGTTTGTTTGGAGGGGTGCAATTTCAGGCATGACTATCGCGTACTGAATTTATTTTTTCTATTTCCTTGGTCTTTCCATATAAAAATTATTTTTTGCGTCATTTCTCGTCGCGTACCGACAGAGATTCCAATTTTCCACATGGAAATGTAAAACGAATGCGCCAAACTCATTTGCCAGAGCGTTATCCCACCGTAGGTACCATGGGATAACGCGCTGGAAATCCTCTTAAACGCAATGATCACTAAATTTCTTGAGTTTCATGTTTTTCTCTGTCGGTACCCGATCAGATTGATATATAGTGCAGTATTGAACGAAATCGCATATTATTAAAATCAGTTCTCGTTCTTACTGTACGATAAATAGTCTAACTGTCAACTGAAATAATAACGGAGTTTTAAGAAAAGTTTTAATTTCCCCCATTTTTTGTTTACCGACCCGCATTTTTTGCCGAAAATCTACGTTACCCACCCGCATTTTTGGCCGTGGGATAACCATGGACCATGTCTGATTCCATTCGAATCTGCAAAAATTGTGCACAACATTGCTCGGTCCCCAATGCTCAATGATGTATTCTCTTTGCAGTGGTTACTATGTCTCCGAACGAGATTCAACCCAGGAATCGGGTGTTCCCACAGGAGCGAGGATGATTGAAGGTGAGAATCACGATTCAGAATTTAGATTGAGTCCCCAGTTAATCTTGATGAGTTTCCGTCAAAACGAGAAAATATGGGACATTTGTTAAAAATTGTGACAAAAAAAGCACTTTTTTCGCAATGTTCTTGTTATAAAGTTTGTGTTAGCGACATTCATTTATATAGGTAAATGTGAAATGTCTCAGGTAGGCGCGGTTTGGGTTTGAAATCCTTATATTTACGGGTTAGTGATATTAAAACCCTGAAACCCCCTGTTTCAAACCCTATTGTTCGGTAGATATGGGTACATGAGGTAGGCTTCCTCTTATCAGTATAGTTGAGACATTTCGCTCCATTTCGTTGTCGCATCTTTTTTGACGTATGAAAAATTAAATTAAATTAAAATTTCAGATCAAGATGGAGCCGAACCATGCGCATCATCCGTTGCCCTCAACAATGTCGTTCGACTCGCTGAACTGTTAGATTCAGATACTTTACGTGATCAGGTATGGCGAAATATCCAATTTGTCAAACTTCTCTCTCCAAAATAAAGAAAACCATAGACAAAGACTTTTCCACCAACCTAATCCTAGCAATGACACATTTGTCATTGTCTAAGATCTTGTTAATGTTTTTGGATACATGTGTTGAGTTAATAGACCTTGTATGAAGTTTATCGATTGATTCAATTATCGATTGATTCAGGCCGATCGTATTCTCCATCATGCAGCACCTCGTCTGCAGCGATATCCGTACATTCTGGGCAAGATGCTCGAGGGTTACGGTAGATTGGAGCGGGGACCAACTAAGGTTAGACTGTAGTTATCATACATTTTCGAGCATCCACAGTGAACACTTTTTGTCGATGCGGTCAGTTTCGAGTCTTGAAACCCATCCAGGAATATGCGGGAGATCGAGATTAGTAAGCATCACCCAACATAGGGTCAGTTCCGAGTACTTGAGATGTAGATCGGATCAGTTTTGTTCTAATTTCGGGTCAGTTTAGATTGTGGGTGGGGCGAAAATGTATGGTAGTTCTTCTTCTTCTTTCTTTATTCCATCATAATATGCATAACAAGAAAAATAAGGACATAAAGGGAGTGATGGATGTCCGTCGCTAATGTAGCGATATCGGTGAGGGTTCTTGGGTACAGTGGCAGTTTGGGAGCTATGGGCGAATCTTACATGGGAACGATCGGGCCGTACATTTCTCAATCTCCTCGAAAATTTGAGGGTACACTTATGCGGTGTTAAAATCTTGAAAAAGTACTACGTGGAATGGAAAAGTAGTGTTAATTTCCTAACTGGAAAAGTAGTTGTAAAAGTAGCTGGAGTCGTAGTTGACGAACTCTTACAACGAAAACCCTTATTCGTTTGTTGGATTACGGTATTTCAAAATTTCTTGGCATTTTGCCAACCAAAACTTCTGTCTTGACGTTTTCATGGCTTAAATGCTTGTATTTTTATAATTTTACCGTTTTTAACGTTATGCGAGCTCACAAACTAATATATATGACACTCACAACCTTTCTGCCACCACATTTACATTTATGACTGCTAACGTTCTTTTTTTGTCTATGCCAATACTTCTACCAGATCAACTCTGTTTCTTTACAGGCGTTTCCCTTCGAACTTATCGATAATCCCGCTGATTATCGATCTCACGTCAAGTGTTCGTCGTCGGCTCATGAGGATTGACTCATGATCGGTTAGTTTCACTTATATTCTCGCTTTTTTTTTCATTTTAGTTTATATTTAACGCTCAAATACACTAGAAACATCTATATTGCGTTAGTTTAAGGTTGTTATCACCTTACTTTCACATATCTTACTCCTTTATTAGTAATTCATTCATACAATGTCAATTTACAATGTATTTTCTCCAGGAAACGGTTCAAACGAGTGTGGATTCGTCGCGGTTTTTTCTTCGTAAATTTCGAAATGCTGCGTCATTTTCACTCAGATAAGCTTTACCTACCTTAAACTTACCTTATAATGAATGGAGTGAGGCTTGTGGACTAATTATTGCAGGTTTTTTCGGGCCTGCAAACGGTCAGTGGTGCTGTAGTTGTTGACCTTCTCGCTGGGATTCAACAGGTATAAATCTTTGATTTTATGAATTCTCCCACTATTTGATCACTAACACTACACACTATTGCTACTCATGTTTTCAATTAAAATAATGGAGAAACTTCAAGTTTTTTTATTTTCTGCTTTTATAATTTCTCCTTCAAAGTATCTTAACTTCATCTTTAAGATGTCTTCTCAATCATTACTACTTCATCGTCATCGTGATCACAGCCATTTCCCTATACTACCTACCATTGTATTATCTCTATTTTCTCCATGAGTTGTAAAGTATTGGAATCATAGATACGAACAATAAAAAGAACATCTTTATATTTCTGATCGACATAAAAACAAAAAAAACAGAGATCAACGTTTGGCGATTACTCCCAGCGAGAAGGTCAACAACTACAGCACCACTGACCGTTTGCAGGCCCGAAAAACCTGCAATAATTAGTCCACAAGCCTCACTCCATTCATTATAAGGTAAGTTTAAGGTAGGTAAAGCTTATCTGAGTGAAAATGACGCAGCATTTCGAAATTTACGAAGAAAAAACCGCGACGAATCCACACTCGTTTGAACCGTTTCCTGGAGAAAATACATTGTAAATTGACATTGTATGAATGAATTACTAATAAAGGAGTAAGATATGTGAAAGTAAGGTGATAACAACCTTAAACAAACGCAATATAGATGTTTCTAGTGTATTTGAGCGTTAAATATAAACTAAAATGAAAAAAGAGCGAGAATATAAGTGAAACTAACCGATCATGAGTCAATCCTCATCAGCCGACGACGAACACTTGACGTGAGATCGATAATCAGCGGGATTATCGAAAAGTTCGAAGGGAAACGCCTGTAAAGAAACAGAGTTGATCTGGCAGAAGTATTCGCATCGACAATAAAAGAACGTTAGCAGTCATAAATGCAAGTGCGGTGGCAGAGAGGTTGTGAGTGTCATATATATTAGTTTGTGAGCTCGCATAACGTTAAAAACGGTAAAATTATAAAAATACAAGCATTTAAGCCGTGAAAACGTCAAGACAAGTCTTGGTTGGCAAAATGCCAAGAAATTTAGAAATACCGTAATCCAACAAACGAATAAGGGTTTTCGTTGTAAGAGTTCGTCAACTACGACTCCAGCTACTTTTACAACTACTTTTCCAGTTAAGAAATTAACACTACTTTTTTACTTTTCCATCTACTTTTCCAAGATTTTAAACCCACATAAGTCGAACGCGCTGATTTCAAATCCGTTTTCAAAACCTGCCAGTTCCATAGGACAAAGAAGTTACAGGACGTCAAAGTTTGAGCCAAGTTTTTCCATGCGCGCTATGAGCATCACTCTGGAGAGTACCGGACAAGCAGCGGTGGTCGAGTGTGGTAAGGCGGTGAGTTGAGGTATTAGTTACACTGGTTCGACCCCTTGCTGGTGCAAATGTTTTTGCACTTTTTTCTAAACTTTGTATTGTACTTTGTTCTTACACTGTTGTGTTACAGTAACCAAATAAATTTATTAGCACGTGTGGTAATCGATAACAAAGCACTTGAAAAAGAAAGTTTTTTGGCAAGTGGGGCATAGAATGAATGACATTTTGGGGCAGCTAGCGATGTCACAAGGGGTAGAATCATACATGGGCGTAGACATGGGGGTGCCCCATGTAAAATTAGGGCTTTTCGAAAATTTGTGGAATGCCCCTTAAAAAATGACGTTTAGGTGACATTTTTGAAGAAAAAAGTGAAGGCCACATGTAAAATTAACAATTTTTCGTTCGAATGCCCCCTGTAGAATCGAGCTCCAGGTACCCCGCCCATGAATGGGTAGAATAGAGGGTACGGGGGAAACAATACTGGACGGGAGTTCTGAAGCGAGCAGATGGAGGGGAGTCAAGGTAGCCAGCCTTGTGCCATGCGTACTGGATAAGGGGCTTGAACATAGGGCTACGCATTATGGCATATGAAAGAGAGATTACTTTCAAGATGTTGTCCCTTTGATAGGTAATGAAAGTGGGGACGTTTTTGAACCCGTTCGACTGAATTCGACGAACAACTCCTGTGAAAGGCCGAAAGAAGAATACATCAAGAGGCTGACAGATGCCAGTTGTGACATCGCTATCTGCCCCAAAATGTCATTCATTCTATGCCCCACTTGCCAAAAAACTTTCTGTTTCAAGTGCTTTGTTATCGATTACCACACGTGCTAATAAAATTATTTGGTTACTGTAACACAACAGTGTAAGATCAAAGTACAATACAAAGTTTAGAAAAAAGTGCAAAAACATTTGCACCAGCAAGGGGTCGAACCAGTGTAACTAGTACCTCAACCCACCGCCTTACCACACTCGACCACCGCTGCTTGTCCGGTACTCTCCAGAGTGATGCTCATAGCGCGCATGGAAAAACTTGGCTCAAACTTTGACGTCCTGTAACTTCTTTGTCCTATGGAACTGGCAGGTTTTGAAAACGGATTTGAAATCAGCGCGTTCGACTTAGTGTACCCTCAAATTTTCAAGGAGATTAAGAAATGTACGGCCTGATCGTTCCCATGTTAGAAGAAGGGATAATTATATCTGGGGAGATCTTAACTAGCCCTGCACGGAAAGGGGATGGTGGGGATTTAACTAATTCGATGGGTAAAGAGTTCCATATATCTATTGCTCTAGATGCACAGGTAGATAATGTAGAATTAATACGATAAGGGAGAGATATACGGTAAGGATGGGAGAATCTGTGATCGCGGTTAAGAGGAGATACAACAAAAAGGTTTGAATAGTCGTACTCGTAATGGCCATGAATGGTACTATGGATAAATTGCAAATCTCTAATAAATCGTCGATATTCAAGGGTCGGCAGATTCAGGTAAAAATTTCTATCGAAATGATTGGATATGGGCAATTTGCAACGGAAAAACAGCCTACGAGAAAAATTTCTCTGGACATCTTCAAGAGTATTGGTCAATAATTTGGAGGTAGGATTGAAAATGATAGGTGACGATTCAAGGAGGGGACGAATATAAACACAATATGCTTTGACGAATAATTGAGGTGAGTTAGAATAGATGGATTTGAACATCATATTAATCATGGTACGTGCCTTCTTAGAGATTACAGAAATGTGATGGTTAAAGGTAAGATTAGGGGTCATGAAAACACCTAAGTCCTTAATAATTGAACTGGTAGATAAGGGATGACCGTTAAGGATATAGGTGGTTCTATTCTTAAGTGGGCCAAAATGCATAACGGAGCATTTAGAAGGTGATAGGGTCATATTCCATAGACTGCTCCATTCAGAAATACAATCAATTGCAATCTGAATATCTACAGTACATTTAGGGACAGGGCCATAAATTTTGACATCATCAGCATAAATACCGTACTTAATAGATGGAGGAATGATAGATGAAATATCATTGATATAAAGAATAAAGAGGAGTGGGCCAATACTGGAACTTTGAGGGACACCAGAAATAACAGCAGATGGAGGAGAATGAACATTATCAATAACAATCGATTGAGTGCGACCATATAAATACGAACGGAACCAAGAAACAATATGGTCAGAGAAACCTAAGTTGGACAGCTTATACAATAATAAACGATGATCAATAGAATCAAAAGCCTTCTGATAATCAAAGAATACAGTGTCTATCGAGAGCTTACAGGAACGATATTTCACATAATTTGAATATGTTTCACAAAGTTGGGTTGAAGTGGACCTATGGCTTCTAAAACCAGCTTGATAGGGATCAAAAAGATGGTTTAGCTCGAGATATTCTACAATACTATCAATTAATATTTTCTCAAAAATTTTCGACGAAGTGGCAGTCAAGGAGATAGGGCGAAAATTTGAAATGGAATTATCATTGCCTTTCTTAGGGATTGGCTTAACGAGGGCTATTTTCCACAAATCAGGGACAGTAGAAGTGATCAATGATTGATTAAAAATAATAGTAAGGGGAACAACAATGGCATGTTTACATTTGCAGTAAACAATATTAGGCAAACGATCAGGGGAAGTATTGACCTTACAATCAAAACTAGATATTGCTAAAAGAATTTGTGCAGGAGTAATATGTGATGGATCGAAATAATGTCTGGATTGTGTAGGTCTAGGAAGAGGGGAGGATTGGGGGGTAGTTTGTACGGATGCGAAATAATGAGAGAAAGCAAGTGCCTTCGCATGACTATTGAGGATTAAATCATTATTAAGGTCTACAATACCAGAAATGACAGGGGCAGTGGTCTTTAAGCGAGACTTACAAAGCGAATAAAAGGACTTAAAATTAGTTATTGAGGTTGTTACATTATCGATCGATAATTGTAGATCGTTGTGGTAGCAGAGGAACGTAAGGATTCCCTCTCACTCATCTCGACTCTTCGTCGATACCTTCTTCCTCATCTCTGTTTGATCAAACTCAAACCATCAGGTATACGATATCATACATTTTACCCTCGTTTTTATAGAGTGAGTCGAGATTCGAAATATATGATGGGTCGATTTAGAAAATTCGCCATTTTTCGTTATTGATTACGAGGGTATGAAAATGCATGCACGATATTCATATGTGTGCGCCAAAGATTTTAAGCTGTTCCGTACGGTTGGAAGTTAGACAATTATCCTTCAAGTAATCTTAATTAGCCCCTATAAAGCGTGATTGCTCATCGTCCTAATGATTAATCGATTGCAGTGTCCTCATGGCTATCGCAACGTGTGCCCTTCCTCGATTCACTCCGATCTGTGGACATGCCTACAGTATACATCTGCGAGGTAAGATTTGTGGTTTATCGATTGATTCATTCCCTGAATTTCAGGGTCAGACTTGCGGATTACCGATAACATCAGCGGAAGAGTTGACGCAGCGGCTCGAAGAGATTTCTCATCGCTCTGTCCTCATATGATTACCGTAGTTTGGTGGTGTATCACCATTCTTCTGTTTACCATTAATATTCACTATAATACATGCATATATATTCTACATACATGTGGTATTCATCGCCCGTGGTTGTTTGTACGGTGCTGGGTACTC
Organism: Parapristionchus giblindavisi; assembly: GCA_943737045.1. Lineage (NCBI taxonomy): Eukaryota > Metazoa > Nematoda > Chromadorea > Rhabditida > Diplogasteridae > Parapristionchus > Parapristionchus giblindavisi. The sequence continues at coordinate 150,334 of CALSFV010000363.1, read as the reverse complement.
AACAAATTCAGATTTAAACATAGTAATAACATTCTGGCTAGCATGTTGATACATGAATATTCTGATAGTTGCTTGATTGTACAAATTGTTTTGTGAATCTGGAATAAATGAATAAATAATGAATAATCGATTCTGTTGTTGGTCGGGTTGAGATTCCATCGGATAGTATCTTAACCTTCCGGGTTTTTTTTCAAAGTGAGCATGGCTAGACAAAGATTCATCCTTATCTTTACGTTGCGACAACCGAAGAATGGTGAGCCTCAGGGTTGTGCGGAAAAATTTTCCGACTCCTTTCCGGAAAATTTTTCCGGTTTTTTCCTGTATTTTAGACCGGAGAAAAAGTTTTCCGAATTTTTTTCCGAAATATATTTTCCACATAACCCTGGTGAGCCTGTAGATGATCTCGTTGGCTAATGCATCGTTACATTTGCCTCACGTGTCTACGCCGTAACCTTCTCCGTCTCTTACGGCGTAGGCACGTAAGGCAAATGTAACGGTTCATGTGATTTGTCTGGTGACCGCTATGCATATTAGAGGTTGAAAAGGAATCATTGAACCCGATGACCCTGTTCATGTTTTGTGTAAATGAAAGTATTCCAATTCAGAGCGATGCTCGTTCTTCCAAATGAATTGATCTCACTAATAGTCGAGAAATGCGATCCACAAAGCAGAGCAAATCTCAGAAAGGTGAGTGATTTGGATGTAATAAATGAATTATTTTCGGAGTTATCGAGAAATGGTTGTTTTATTATCGAAAGAAGATTCAGATATGTTTCATGATTACAATAAAAGTTATAGATCAATCTTACTATGATGTTGACTCTGTGGCTTTCGTTAAAAAGATCATTTCATTTCATTGAAGGTATACATCAAGCTAATTTTACTCTCCGCTCTGGCTATACTCTCTCGCAGACATAAAAAGCGAGAGAGTGCGGCCAGAGCGGAAAGTTTCAAATTCGCTTGGGGTGTGCATTTGAAAACTCGAAAAGTAGTAGCTGACAGCTTTGGAAGGCTCAGTCAGTATTGGATATTTTATTCATTTGAATGGTAGGATATCTGGGCCCAAACGTGACAACACTATCATTTTGACAAATGAACATGCATTGCGCTTGTGATATGAGATTAATCGGACTAACGGGTTTTCAACGTAGTACCCATACTCTTCAATGACAACAAAATTAGTACATATTATTATTATTATTATTATTATTATTATTATTATTATTATTATTATTATTATTATTATTATTATTATTATTATTATTAAAATTGTTCTCCATGGTCAGGTAAACGCCCAATTGGCCGTACTCGTGTGGTCCCATGAGGCACAACTGGCACGTGATTGCCGCAGCAAAGGCGTCACTCTGCCGCCGAGTACTGTCGTCAACTTTGCCTCCATAAATGGGTACGGTATTGATTATCGATCCATCGGGAAGTATGATACGTTCGCGTCAAATCTGTACCGGCTGTGCTGGCAAGGTACGTGCGCCTACCTCACTCCGATCATAGGTCGAAAAGTATGTTGCAAAGTACCAAGCCTAACTGCATTTGAGCCAGATTTTGCCAAAAATTGAAAAACCTGACCGAATTTAGAGCCAAATTTTGCCAAAAATCGCAAAACCTGACCGTATATAGAGCCAGAATTTACCAAAATCGAAACACCTGAACGCATTTAGAGCCAAAATTGCCCAAAAATCGAAACACCTGACCGCATTTTGAAATCCGATGACCTAGCTATTCGACCTATGACTCCAATTAATATCTTTAATTAATTAACCAATAATTGTTCAGGTCCACAAAATCTCACAACGAGCACGATGCCGCAAATCGTTGGTATCGATGGGAAGATCATCAAAGAGTCGAAGACCGGTCTCAGGCCGAATGCATTACCATTTGGAGGTATACGGTAGTTGGTGGTTATCGATTGATTTCTTGCTGTATTTCAGGCATCTCCATGGATCTGTCTGCACGCTTGAAATTAGTTTTGAATTTAAAAGTAGGCTCCATTTTTCCACATTTATTTAATCGAGTCTGGGGAAATTTCGGTTGTACGACTCAATAAATGAAATGATGGGTAGATTTTGCAGGACATCGGTGTGTCTTCGTGGATGTTGGAGAAGAACATAGTGAGGATTACGGTAGCTATCGATGGGGTGTGTACCAGCGAGGGAAGGGCTGATGTGTCTGCTGGAGGTTAGACTATATAATAATAATAAAATGATAGCGAGGAACTTCCGTCTTTACCGTATTCTTTGATTTCTCCAGTGTATTTATTGATCGAATGAAAATATATTAAAATAAGATAAGAACGTACTGAAATTGTTTCTTAAAGGTTCAATCAAGTCTTCGTGTGAGTACTCTCAAAGTGTGGAGATGGAGTTTGGTATGAGGTACCAATCGCAAATTCATTATGATGAATGGGGATGTGACGTACAACTGGTGGTAAGTCTTATTAAATTAAATCAAATTTTAAATTTATCGTACATCTTGTGTTTTGTTGTCTAACAACCAAACATTGCGCAGAAGTTTTGTGAATCAAATTTTCCAGAAACCATCTTGATTTTTGTATATTAGCTTACATGACTTCGTGCCTTTCTTTATCAAATGAACATCCTATAGCGCTCATGTGTACCATAGGTCGAAAAGTATGTTACAAAGTACCAATCCTGACCGCATTTGAGCCAAAATTTGCCAAAAATCGAAAAACCTGACCACTTTTCGAAAACCTATAATTATTATATATTTTGTGGTTCGCAATGAACAATACAGTTTTTATAATACTAATTGATGTGTGATAAATTGAATTATATTAAATGTATTATAGATGATGTCACCGTCTCGTTGTGACGGGTACAACCTCGAAGAGCTCTCCATATTCATCATGTTCTACGGCGATTTCTTCCTAAGTTCCGTCAAAATCTCGGCTGATTGGGTTGAAGATTGTCCCTTATTGTTGTCTGAATGATTATGATTGATTGATTGATTAATCATTACATTGTATATAAAGAACCAAACTTATGTAAATATAATATGTATATCTGTTGTATTAATAAATTATATGAAAATAGATAAATAGTGAAAGGTGTTTTCTACATATTTGTGTTGCAGAGCCAGGGGGTGGGGTGAGGCATCAGGCGTAGCCTACTGAGTAAACTTTGTAAAACAATACATATACAATGGAAAAAAGTAGAATAATTTGATTAAAATTAAAACTTGAACCAATTTTCCGCTTTCTGAACGAAAATTAGTGGAGTATTTGAAACACTCCGCAATTTTAGGGAGGCCAATAATTTGGTCGAAGTGGGGCCAATAATTTGGTGGACTGTAAAAGTTGACCCTAAAATTTTTGCTACCAGACAAGCCCCACTTTTAAAGTTGCGTCAATAATTTGGTGGTTGAGCCAATAATTTGGTTCGAACACAGTATTCTGGTTCAAGCCATTTTGTTTCCATAGCAAGACAAGCGAAAGACGATTGCATTTGAGAGAGTTTCTATGTTGAGCGGTCGTTTTTGCTTTCACAGTCTATAGAACATTGTGCGAAGTGGGGCTGTTATTTTAGTCCAAAATTCTAGCCAAACTTTGGCCAAAATTTTAGCCAAACTTTGGCCAAAAATTTAGCTAAACCAAATTATTGACTCAACTTTAAAAGTGGGGCTTGTCTGGTAGCCAAATTTTAGGCACCCAAAAATGTTCGACCAAATTATTGGCCCCCTAAAATTGCGGAGCAAATGAATTTGTCCATAGTTTTTTGTTTGTTTACTATTTTTGATAATTTTATTCATTAATGTGCTCAATTTCTCTTCATTACCTCCAAGTCTTCACAAAGACAGTACCTGATAAATAAGAAATAGTTGATGACTTTGGTCGTTGATATCAGGGTTCTGTGTTGTTTTGTGTTTTCTATGGTCTTGGACACAAATTTCGAAAATATTTTGTGTAAGAAAGGCACAAAATATCACAAAAAATTGAATTAATTTTCTGATTTTACTATTTTCAGAAAGAATATCGATGATATTAGTCATTTTGCATTTTGTTCCTGTTGAAGTTATATTTCGATAAATACGCTTTAGCTTTACACTTTCTCAAATTAAGAGAAAAATATTTAGATGATTTTGAGGGAACGTTTTTTAATTCAATTTTATTTATATATTCTATCAAATATAATAAGATGGGGTGATATGTATAAGGGCAGAAAAGGGATAGATGGATTTATGGAAATACGTTGCCAATAATGATGGCAAGAACAATTGATCTCGTGCCTTAGTTTCCTCGAAGTTTTGAAACAAAACCCCGCCAACCTAATATTTGTTCTAAGAATTCACGCACACCGCCTAAAGTGGTCCGATCATGCGAAAAAATGTATGTGTAGTCTTTAAAGACCCACGAGTTATTTCGTAATAAGGCTGTTCGGACAGAATGATAGAGATTCATCGCACGAATCGAAAGACATATCTGATGTTGATTCCCGATATGTTTAAAGCTCACTATGTGCATTTAAAGTACAACTTTCAAGGCATATACATAGAGAGTGCCCATCCGATTTGCATACTTGCTCTCTCATTTTATTTTTTTATTTTATCCCTTACGCCAATTACCATATAATATAACACGGGTCTCCTGTAAAAGTGTATGAAACCATTCGACAGGAAAAAATTGATTGCCTACTTTTTTTATTGATAGTTGTTAGACAGGTGCAAAAACAACATTCTTAAATTTTGTTTTTTTCGAAATTTGCATATCTATGTAATTTTTTTACTGTCAACTTCAAATGAATGTAACTCTCTTCGTTTTTGTGCAACCGCGTAAATTTTTTTTTCAATCTGTTGCTAATGACCTTGTATACAAATAACTCAACTAAGGATATGGTCGGAAATGTTGTTTTTCATGTGTTATTGCATGAAAACTGTTTTTCAGCATGAAAAATGAGACGCTTCTCGAAAATTTTCTCTAAAGGATAAGAGTTTTATTGCAGATTCGGATTCTCCGTCCATGAATTGGGGTATCCTGATATATCTTTTAACCCAACTCTGTCCCCCCAATAGTGTTACTGTATATCGTCCTGGACTTAGTGCAATTTTCTCTCAAATCACATTTTTGGCTGTAAATCAGCTCAAACTTATGTTAATGTTCTGATTAGCATATTTAAACTGTGTATCTCGACCAACCTTACAAAATTGTCTTAATGGTTCGAATTCTCAACAACAATCATTTTTGAGATATGAATCGAAAACTGATTTTATTAACACATGAAAAACAACATTTCCGACCATATCCTTAGTTGAGTTATTTGTAGACAAGGTCATTAGCAACAGATTGAAATAAAAATTTACGCGGTTGCTCAAAAACGAAGAGAGTTACATTCATTTGAAGTTGACAGTAAAAAAAAATAAAAAGATATGCAAATTTCGAAAAACAAAATTTAATAATGTTGTTTTCGCACTTAGTTAGACCTGTCTAACAACTATCAATAAAAAAGTAGGCAATCAATTTTTTCCTGTCGAAAAATGTTCTAATTTTCATACACTTTTACAGGAGACCCGTGATAAACAATAGCCAACATGCTTATCGTGGCGGGAGTCAGTTATGTCAACTCATGGGTCCTTTTCTTTAAGAGATCTCGTTGGATAATTGCGATGAAGAATCAAAAGAAGTTGTTTCTATTTGATGACGAAGAGTTGGAGAGTAGAATAGAATTTGGAAAATAAGTTTGAAAACTGAAAATGCTTTTCATTGGAATTTTATTGGGTACCAGTGTACCTCAAATGACACATTAAATACATTGATTTAAAAACTCAGTAATCGTTCAAAATGCAGAGATCTGTCTCAAACAATCAACAAAAATGTGTTATATATAATTGGATCTTATACGAATATCTAATGGAACTGTCGAGTGATATTACTTATATCACTCTAGTAGACACTATATCATAAGTGACTCTGTGATAGAGCATGTACGCCAATCCACAGCTAAATGTATGTTATTTGTCCATTATCATTTTTTTCTTCATTGCACAAACTTTTATTCTCTCCTAACTCTCGTTTTTTTGGGAATTTCTATTGGTATAATCATTATTAATAAATTTTTCACTCTTTATTTCTGGATTAGTGCTATTATTCTTATTCTCATTCATATTCTATGATAATAACAAGAATAATTATTTTCATCTACTTATATCAAGGTGAAAATGAATAGACCACAATAGGGTACATTATTAGCTAACTTATTCATTTTTTAAAGTGCATGCATACTTATTCTTGCACATAGGTATGTATACATATCAAAGTGATAATATTAATTTAATTGATAGCTTTCCGTATTGAAATTTATTTCATTTTTCAGTTATGCATGGAGTTTCTACGTTACGCCGCCTTCAGTAAGTTTCAGAAAGTTAGATAAGGTCCCTAATCACTAATGTTTTGTTTCGTTTTGCAGTACCGACATTGGTGGTGAACGCGATCCTTCTTTGGATGATTATTTATGTATGACCACATTAATAATCTTATAATTTATACTGCAGTTAATCTACACTACAGTTCGAATGGCCTAAAATGAGATAATCGAAATTGCAATAATATGCACATAATTCATAGCTTTGTCATCATTACCTTTGATATTCTTGAGTCTAAACGAACACTTTATACTTCAGCGTCATAATAAAGAATTTGGCACTTACAAGTATCTACTCCTTGCTTTTATCGCTTCCGATATTTTCTACGGATTCACACACTTTCTCGTCGGACCGGTATTTAAGAAAATTGCTCTGAAATTCAATTAAACTTTAAATATTTTCTGGTTCCTGAACTGTACAAGAACACATTGGTTATGGGCGGACACGGCACATTTACATCGAGGTAGGGATATAAAAAGAGAACCATAAACTGTTCGAAAAAATATATAATCATTTCCCAATAGTCTTAAAGGTTACATACGGTCAAAAATGAAACATTTGTGACGAATCATGACAAAAATTCACAAGAATTTGAAAATTTTGCAACATTTTATCTTAACGAAGTTGTTAGTGTTAGTTTACAAAAATTTATACCAAAAAAACGACTTATTTCAGAACGTTTATGTGCATATGGCCCATATCATATTCTATGTCATTTCCTTTGCTCAGCTTTAATTTTATTTATCGTTTCGTTGCAGTCAGATAGTAAGTTTTCTTTCGTTTTCAATCCTCGAACAACGAATTGTGAGCCTTCGCTAACGAAAAATAGACACAATTTGTATAAGATGATTTTCTTGTCTTCGAATGTAGCTCAATCGAAGACACTCATTCGGGAATACCCGTGAGCAAAATTCAATTTCAGTCCGCTCTCAATCGGTGTTTTCACGAAAAAGTGGGTGATCTTACTGATGATATCGATCACCATCATTAACGCAGCGATATGGTAACGAAGTTCATATATGAACATTAAATATCAATGAAAAAAATCGTAGTGAAAGAAATCACTTTGCAGTACACCTTGGTCGAGTTTTGTACATGCGTCCCGCATTTACGCATAATTTATTTCCTTTGCGTATGAATATTTTTCACTTAACAAAGCTTTAATAACTAAATAAAAGTTTCTGTGATGCAAAGTTCTTTTAATGACTTAATAAAATGAAACAAAATTATTATTAATGAGAAACACGCATGTACAAAACAAGACCGAGCTGTACCGTACAATTTGTGGACAGATAAAACACATGTAAGAAATTAATATCGATTACGGAATTCAATTTAACACATCGTGTGTAATTCGGAATCCTATTATGGAGAAGTTATAAGAAAACCTTTTTCAGGTCCTTGCTCACTCGTTTTCTATGGTTTGAACACGATTCGAAGGACGAATATTTCAACGACCTTTTTGTTTCGCAAACCTTCCCAACCTACATGCACCATGACATAAAAGATATCGAAAACTATGTCGTCGTTTCATTTTGGGTACGTTTTTCAAACTTGAAGGTACTTTCCAAAAGTTATGACAATAGCCCGATTTGAAATTTCGTACACTTTAAAAAAAATTTCTGCTTAAAGATGGAGGCCCTCGAATGTCTATGCAAATGTATAACATATGTATAACTATGCAAGGAATAAGTGATATAAAAAAATGGCACTTCCATTCATGTATCTCGTGGCATAGTGGTAAAAGCGCTGTCTAGTTTGCGTAACGTCGCGGGTTCGAAACCTATTGCCGATCTTTCTTATTTTCAAAATTTTGCGCCTTTGCCTGTACATCAAGCATGATTCATTCATGATTCTAGCGATCAATAAGCTAAATTAGCATAAACTAATTTATGTAAGGTATGCAGAATAACTTTTGCTATCTTTCTGTCTTCACAGTTTGTTCGCGAAAATATTTCTCGGACACTACCTTTAAACGTGCGGAGCAGAACAGAGTTCTTCGAATTTGCGCATTCCGTAAACGATAATTTAAAGGGACACCCACGAAGCTAATTTTACGCTACGCATTGGTACTCTCTCGTATACTCTCTCGTAGACAAAGAAAGCGAGAGAGTGTGACCAGAGCGGAGAGTTTCAAATTAGCTTGGGTGCCGCTTTAACTGAAGGTAATCATTTGAGAACGAAGGAACATTCCGTGGTTTGAATGCGTCCGGAATTGTTGGTGGCATGGTACTTGCCATCGTTGTCTTTATTGCTTACGAAGTTATGATGGTCGTCTCCACTCTCACTTTTTCACATCTACGAAATGTGAGTTTGTTTGCTTGTTTTTTACATTGTTTGTTGTTTGTTGTTTGTTGATTGTGAGAAATGTGAGTTAGCTGAGCTTTTTTTTTATATAGTGGGAAATCGACGTTAAAATGTGGTATTTTATGGTAAAAATAGGTAAACTGTTCTAGCGCATTTTCCCGGTTTGAATATATTCCAAACACGATGGATTACTCAGTTTGGCCACGCAGCTTCGATATGATGAACAAAAAACCAAGGAAATAATGCACAGTGCTCATAAAACCAGCTTAGAAGATCGTGGTGTGAAGCCGTGCTATACGGTAGCATTCAAAAAGCGCGCGCTTTCTGCCGATCAATTTGAATTGTTACCGTACAACGGCTTCACACCACGATCTTCTAACAATAAGCTGGTTTTATGAGCACTGTGCTTTTTTTCCATGGTTTTTGTTCATCATATCAAAGCTGCGTGGCCAAACTGAGCCATCCATCGTGTTTGGAGTATATTCAAACCGGGAAAAATGCGCTAGAACAGTTTACCTATTTTTACTGTAAAATACCACATTTTAACGTCTATTTCCCACTTTATCTCGTTTTACCGGTACATCCTATCGTAGAAAGAAACAATATTTATGTATTATTTCAAATTCCTTTGAAGATGTGTACACAAAAGCGAAAATAAAACTTTTCATCATTTTTTAGCAATCACTTTGTAAGGCTTCTTCGATCAGTGATCATACACGACGCATTCACCAACAACTCTTTCGGGCTCTTGTATATCAGGTTATTAAATTAAAGGCGCACTCTAAGCTAATTTGAATCTCTCCGCTCTGACAGGGTTATCTCGCTTTCTTTGTCTAAAAGAGTCCATGGCCAGAGCAGAGAAAAAAATTAGCTCGGGTGTGCCTTTAATGTTTATTACAACGCATAATTCTAATCTGGGCATTGACGTTCATATAAAATTAATACATATAAAATGAATGAAAAATGTGTAATGTGCATTATGACGTCACAGTCATTAGATCCATCTGTACACCATCCACTGATACAAGCCATTTCATTCTGTAACCAGAAAAAAAACCCAGATCCTGAAAATAGGGTACCTGAAACGTGCCACCATCGGTTATTCGGTTGAATTAATTGGTCCAGGTTGCACTAGGTAATCTTTTAGTCATAAAATCGGTGATATTGCTTTCAATTACATCTTTTTTCTCATATTCTTTCATTCTCGTTACAAAAAATATCATATATCCAGCAACGGTCCAGTGTAAAGTTATACGATTTTATATGGGATATGGGTATTACGTAATTACATAATGGGGAAATGTCTAATACCATTAAATATAATACAGACAGTTAAATTTCCTATGATAAACGAGTATGGACCTGAGGATTGGATTAACTTTTCGCCGACAAAACTTAAAATAGATCTAATAAAAAAAATTGAATTAATTGAACACAAAATACTAGAATGGCAGAAGATTTTTAATTTTGGATTTTTAATGAATCGGAATAATTTGTCTAGGATTTAAAAAAATATGTAGGCGATACATCATATAAGTTAACTTTACTCGTATATGATCAATTTCCAGGCAATTCTCCCACTCTTCACTGCATATTTCCCCATATCATTGTGTTTTATTCTTCCCGTTTTGGGCATATCCGAGCCCACATTTTCGATATTCTGTCCGCCATTTTGTTCTATACATCCACTCATTGACGGTTGTGTAATGCTCACGACCATTTCGCAGTTTAGGTGAGGCTCCACCCCTTAAATGTTTTGACCACGCCCACTTTTTTTTTCAAATTTAAATTTTGCACTCTTCAGGAAATCACTTCTCGAATTGTTTACGTGCAACCAAAATCATAAATCCTCCTCCATCCTTCCGAATATGATCGAAGAGGGCAAACCTGAGATCAAACGAAGACTATCCGACGTTTATAACATGAACAACAAAGCGATTATGGCATGAAATATAAAAAATTTGATTCGATTCAATATTTATCTTACACGAATATAGTGCAGGGGCAAGGGGAACTTTCTTGCAACTTCTGATCTTTCACTCTGTGAGAGATAATTTTCTCCAACCAAGAGAACAATTGAAAATTCGTTGATTGAATTTAATGAATCCCGTTGCGTCAAAGATCACGTGAGCAACAGGGATTCAGGGCTGGTCATTCAACCGCAGAGGGAATATTTATACTAAATACTCTCATTGCGAACTGCAAGGAGTACAACCGCCCCATCTACCTCCTTTTTCTTGATGTTAGCAAAGCTTTCGATTCGGTGCTGTGCGATTCCGTCCTTTCTGCACTCGAACGGGATGGGGTTCACCCCACATTCATTCGATTTTTGCAGTCCCTCACAGTGCAGAGTAAGAGTTCTATTGTGGTCAACGGAAAAGGAGTAGACGTTGCAATAGGGAGAGGTGTTCGCCAAGGGGATGGTCTAAGCCCGCGACTATTCGTGTCGGTACTTGATGCAGTTTTCAAAGGAGTAAACTGGGCTAGGAAGGGAATACGGATTGATGGGGATTACTTATCACACCTTTTGTATGCTGATGACTGCGTCCTTATTTCTCACGACTCGCGCCAAATTCAATCCATGGTGCGAGAACTCGAAAAAGAGTTGTTGAAGGTAGGGTTGCGGTTAAATGGTACAAAAACGGAAGCTCTCACAAATAACCCCAATGGTAGACCAGTGGTTGTTGGAGGAGAGATCGCCGAAACATGGTATCTTACTAGACAACAAAAACACAAACTCTCCGTTGCTCAGCGCAGACTCGAACGAAAGATACTTGGCGTCACTGTGCTTGATCATATTTCGAGCGAGCGTATGCGTGGCATGACGAGACTAAAGGACGTGGTGAGAGAGGCGGTGATTCGGAAATGGATGTGGGTCGGGAGGCTCTCGAAATCGTGTTGTGATCGATGGAGTCTAAAAGTGCTCGAATGGACTCCGCGTGGAAAAAGGAAGCGTGGAAAGCCGGCAATGCGATGGAGAGATGAATTCGTAAAGGTCGCTGGTCCTCAATTCATGCAAATAGCAAGACACGATCGGACTCGATGGAGAACCCTAATGGCGACCCAGCTAGAATAACATCCAAATGCTGATAAAGTTGTTTAAATGTAAAAAATGTAATGTTGCGTTATCGTCCATTGGCCAGCAGATGGCGTACACTTGCAGAATTAACCATAATATCCGTTTTTGGTACTGTAACATATTTAAATTAATGTAAAAAATACTAATTTAGATTAAAATAAACAACTATATTAGTACATTTCAATGATCATTATCATAGATTGCTATATAATTTGATCTCTTGCGAAGATTTTGTATAAATATTTTCCTGGTCGACTCGAGAAAATTCTTCACTATCACTCGTAGATTACGACGGCCTTGTGTCATCAACAAGTCTCTCAACTCCACACACTCTCTCGCCTCATCACGGTCGCTCTAGCTTCTCAGGACACTCTCCATTCACCACACTATCTCGCTCTGTTCCATCTCTCATCATCTGTCGTCTCTCTGATCTATACTATCTCTCACCATCACCATCTAGCTTCTCAACACCCTCCATTCCCACATTATCTCTAATGACACTTGACTCTACCTCTGTCTGTGCCCTCTCTGATCTACATGCTCTCTCACTTTCTCTCTCTAGCTTCTCTACACTCTCCTTATCGTACACTATTCTCACTTCATTTACTCTCGCCGTCTAGTAGCCTATCTGATCTACACAGTATCTCGTCCATCTCTAGCTTCTCTGCACTCTCTTCATTCAATATGCTCTCTCATCAGAGTAATATAACCGTCTGACTCAACCCTCGCTGATCTCCATACTCTCTCGTCGTCTATCGTCGTCTGCGTATCTTGGCTGGCCACATTCTAAGTGATGACGATAGCATACAATGAGGGGTATATAAAGATGGCATATATAAACCGAGCAAATCAACCAATCTCATCAACTTCTCATTCAACAACTTCGACTAGACAATGACCTGTAAGTCACTTTATAATATAATAATTTGATGCGTTTTACAAGAAAACACGCTACCTAATGGATAAGAAATTATGTAAATTGAGGATGAACTTTTCATCCACAGTTAACTCGTTTAGCTAGTTAGCTAATTTATTTATTTATTTATCGTACACCACTATGGTGTTTCAGCAAGTACAAAGTGTTCGAGTGCAAGAAAATATGTGAAATATCAAAATTATTAAAAGAGAGTGAGGTGGGGATGGATAATTGCAGCAGTAATGATTGACATCAGCCGAAATTTCAGGCTGTGGAAACGACGGAAAGGACTGCAAGTGCTGCGCTCCTTGCCAGGTATATTGTAAATCTGTATGCCATAGATAAGTATTCAGGGAAAAATCTTTGGAACTGTTTTTGGCTTATTAATTGGTGGGAAATACATGTATATTTTTAGGGATGCGACTGTTGCAAGAGCGGAAAGTGCGCGAAGTCTAAGGAGCCGTGCTGCACTGGTAAGCTTTTCTCCATACCTTTAACCCTAGTCTACTTTAAGTCTACTTCAAGTGAAAAAAAACATTTGACAAAATGCATTACAGTATACTAAACCACTTTAAGTAGAGTTACGTTTAACTATTTTTTAAGTAGACTTAAAGTTTCGAAATATCAGAGTGAGATGTTTTCATTATATTCCCTGACTCAAAGGGTGCAATAGGATGAGTCTTACACACTAATCCTCTTTCAGACAAGTGCACAACTGAGGGCTGCAAGTGTGAGAGAACCAAGGCCTGTCATGCTTCGTGCTCTGGAAAGGGATGCTGCTAAACACCCCCCCCCCCCTCGCATACAATATATCTACACCTTCTAATGTAATCTTTGCCCATTTCGTATTCTATTCTATCCGTAATCTGCATTGATAAAGAGCATTGTTATTCTAAATCTTTAACTAAAAATTCACAATTTATTCATTATATTAAAAAAAACGGTACTAGGAAATCTATGAATGAGAAGGATGCCATTAGCATATTTTGTCATTAGCGCTTGTCTCTCAAATGCCAATAGTTATCATCCAGTCGGATAATATTTATCGTATTATTCATCGGTTCTCATCCGACCTATTGCCTCAAAAACATAAAGTACAATGATTGCGTCGTGGCTCATTGATGAGATAAAAGAACACAGAACAAATGAATAACGACGTTTTTATTATACATGAACAAGGAATGATGATGAAAACAGTAATCAAATAAATAAGAACAATAAGAGCCGTAGTCTAGAACCGTCGAATGTCCTCGTCATTGTTGGTCGGTGTGACGGGATGAGAAGAAGCCGAGAGATACGTCCCGAAGTCGAAGATTGGCGAGGGATTCGAGTTGTGCAATACCTGAAAGAGATGTTTATTTTCATAATTGCAACATTACAATATTTGCAGAGTCACAAATAAGAGTTATTTGGACCACAAACCGTTATGTTGTGAAATAGCTTCCGCAGTTATACTCAAAATGCTTTTTTAAAGATTTCGCAAAATAGACGATTTTCCCCAAATTCAACCTAAATAAAAACCTAAATAAGTCTCCTGTATTTATTGCTTCTGTATTTGCTGTCGTTCATGTCTCGGGTGCATCAAATAAATAAATAAATAAACCGGCAGAAGATCACCCATGGGCATGGGTGTGGGCGGTTCCATTGATTGATCACTATCGTCGTCGTCTGAATCCTGTCGAAGAGATGATGATGATGAAGAGTCGATGGAGGATGTATGAATGGAATCGAGTTGAATCAGTGGAGGATGATGGCTTGGAGGGGAGGACAGACTGCAAAGAGTATTGATAGATGCTAAAATTTTTTTTTAAAAAACGGCAAAAAGTGGATATTACGTGAGGTAATGAAAATTGTAAAAAATCTACCTACCCACTTTTGCATTTTTTTTAAGTATATTTTTTTTCAAACTCAACAGATCATATCCAGATTACCAGGGATTATTTTGAAAGTGTATCGTGTTTTACACAAAAAAACACCCGGTTGAACTCTTGAAATGTGTTTCGAATTCATCAAAAGTGAAATTTCATTTTCTTCAATTTCTTAAACAATACGAGATGAAACACAATGGTATCCCTTAAAACTTAAAAAAAACAAACGATATTGGTGATGATGATTTTCCGCCTGCTTCTACTGCTGATTCGATAGAGGAGAAGACGCACTCCTTACCAACCACAGAATAGAAGTCTGTAGCGGCGAACTTTTTGAGAAGATCGGCTACAATGTGTCAAACATCAAAAGAGAGAAGCTAAATAATTATAATGTTTCCTTTCTTCAAATAATTTAGAAACCGTCATTTAAGACACCGGCTCAGTAAGACTCCCGGTAGTGCCGGACATCGACCTCACCGATTTGGCTCAAAAATTTTTTGTGGATACCCCATGGCCCCCCATCACAAAATGGGTATTCATTTGGGCTTGGTCCTTGAAACATAAATGTGGCGGGTTCTCGAAATTTGAAAACTCGATTTTCGCCAAAAAAAGTGGAGCGACCTAGGTTCAATGTTAGTGTCGATTAATTACAAGTATGCCTAGACAACAAAAACTCGCTATAGGACGGTTCGGATATCCGATCGCAAACTGATTTTTTACCTCCTCAAAACACATTAAAATTAATTAAAATTTTAAATTACAAAATAGCACAAATATTTTTGCCTTATCTTATAGAGCAAAAAATTCCGCGTCGAATGAGTGTAAAAAATAAAAAATCGATAGACCCCTATTTTGAGAAAAATGGGCCTGACCATGACTCGAAAATATTTTTGTTTTTAAAACCCCTCATGTTTGTACTCTTATTGAAGAGCTCGTCGAGTAGAACAACTTTCATGTTGAACGTTTTGTCTGAAACTCATGTACAAGAGAGATACCCACGATTTTGCAAACAAATAATTTATTACGCTTAACTCAAAAATGGTCACAAAATCGTGTGTATCTCTCTTGTACATGAGTTTCAGACAAAATGTCCAATGCGAAAGTTGTTATACTCAAAAAGATCTTCAATATGAGCACAATCATGAGGGGGTTTGAAAACAAAAATATTTTCGAGTCATGGTCAGGCCCATTTTTCTCAAAATAGGGGTCTATCGATTTTTTAATTTTTAGCCTCATTCGACGCAGAATTTTTTGCTCTATAAGATAAGGCAAAAATAATTGTGCGATTTTGTAATTTAAAATTTTAATTAATTTTAATGTGTTTTGAGGAGGTAAAAAAATCAATTTGCGATCGGATATCCGAACCGTGCTATAGCGAGTTTTTGTTGTCTAGGCATACTTGTAATTAATCGACACTAACATTGAACCTAGGTCGGGGAATTCAATAATCAATTATACAGTACAGCCCGATCTCCTTTTGTACACGAGTAACACTGCGGCGCGCAGAGGCGCTCATTTGCGCTCATCATTTATTTCTGCGGGTACTGAATACTTTTCGATTCTCAAAGTCTTAATCATGAGTTTCCGTTATGAAAAGTTATTTTAATGACTAAAGAAACTGAAACAAAATTTCTATTAATGAGAAAAAACAATTAAAAGGCAAATCACACTGGTCCGAAAATGTTTGGGTAGAGAAATTTTTGAACGACGCAAATCATACTGTATGTTTAGCGGGAATTTTAAATTTTTAATGTTTTTCGTTTTTACTCACATTTCTTCGTTTTTTCCTGTTTGGACGTTAGAGTAGTCTTAGTCAAAATCTGCCAATAGCAAAATAGCGTTTAAGTTTTCCGCGTCATCCAGCCACGACAGTGTAGCACAGACCTTCACTTGGCATTTTGCCAAGTAATTCAATTCGCGATAACAATAGAGTTTTCACTTCGTTTTGAGCTTATTATTCGGTGTTGTTCGATTGATTATGTATTAAATCGGTGCTCTTGGTGTTCTACTAGGTATTCGTAGTTGAACCAAGCCCATAATCCACTTAAAGTAGTAGTTAACTTAGTGTTGGCGCAATTCGATGTAGTATTTCGTCTTTACTCTTTCAATTTCCTTTATTTTCTCGATGTACTATTTGATCGTGCGAATGTATTACTTCCTATTCTACTTAATCATTATATTTTCTCATTTCCATTGCAGTCCTAGATGATGTCGTGGTGGCGTGAGGCAGTCGTTGTCATGCCTAAAGCATCCGCGTTTCAACGCTCCCCCCGTCCGTCTCCGGCGATCGCGTCTACGATTGCCTCCTCCCGCTAGACCTCGTCGACAGCATCAATGTGCAAGCAGCAGCGCCTGCTCGAGTAGCACCGTGTGGCCGTCTTCTTCCTCATTAGAACGGTACAAAAGTTCGTGAACAGCGAATATTTTCGATTTATTGATTTTAATTTTAAACCAATCCAGGGGTCTCGCTTCGCTCGCTAATCCGACATCAGCACAACACGTTAGAGTGACCGGTACGGATTATGTAATTGATTAGTGATTCATATTAAGTGATTTTGATTCTGACACTAGTGTGAGGGAGAGATCTGGCTTAAACGCACACCCCAAGTTAATTCGACTCTCCGCTTTGGCAACATTATCCCGCAGACAAAGAAAAAGTGTGACCAGAGCG
Organism: Parapristionchus giblindavisi; assembly: GCA_943737045.1. Classification (NCBI taxonomy): domain Eukaryota; kingdom Metazoa; phylum Nematoda; class Chromadorea; order Rhabditida; family Diplogasteridae; genus Parapristionchus; species Parapristionchus giblindavisi. The sequence continues at coordinate 133,103 of CALSFV010000363.1, read as the reverse complement.
GAGGGTCAAATTAGCTAGGGGTGCGCCTTTAAAGAAAACGAATTTAACTGAATAATCGATTGATTTGTATCGATTCGATTTATAGTCTATTTATGATGTTTCTACAGGTGTGATGTCACTAACGAACTCTCGTTATCTTCTCGCCCTCGTGATTGGACTGTGAATGGGTGTCACTGCCGCCCTCTTCCTCACAAGTGGGTACGGTAACATTCTGATATTGATTTAATACGGTAGCTATGGTAGATACGGTAGCATCCGTAACAAAGACATTGATTGAGGCGATATTCTCAATTGCTTGTTGATGAAGAACAGCTTTGGTATATCGACCCTACAGTATCCTCACTCTACCACATCACTACAATTATCGATTGTTGTAGATGATTACAATCCGGTCGTGTCTTTCGTCAAATTCTCACCCAATTGAAAGTACATACTGGCGGCCTCTCTGGACATTACACTCAAGAAATTGGACTTCAATAAGGTATATTCTCTACTCGCTAACGAGTTCTTTGTCATTTATCAATATTTTATTTATAAAAGTCACATATTTATCCCAAACTGTTCTCTCTACAAACCTGACTGTTGATATTGCTTACAACGAATCAAATTTTTATCGAATATTTATTGATTATCGCTGTGTTCATCTATTGAACGGTGATTATCAGGGCCTGAAAATGTACACTGGTAACACGAATACAAAGTGCTCTGCATATTCGTCAACTTATCTGTTTGATGTAGGTATAGGGATTACTGTAGGTATATAGATTACTGTAGGTATAGGGATTTCTGTAGATATAGGGATTAATGTAGGTATAGGGACTACTGTTGGTAAAGAGATCACTGTAGGCATGGAGATTACTGTAGGTATATATATTACTGTAGGTATAGGGAGTTACTGTAGGTATAGGGATTTCTGTAGATATAGGGATTACTGTAGGTATATAGATTACTGTAGGTATAGGGATTAATGTTGGTATAGAGATTACTGTAGGTATAGGGGGTTACTGTAGGTATAGGGATTACTGTAGGTATAGAGATTACTGTAGGTATAGAGAGTAAAAGGCTAATTTATGAAATTTAAGGGATTCTTTAGCGTTGTTAATGTATAAGTCTGCATAGTATTTTATTTAAAACTGCTTATTATATTTGTCGATAATATCTCTGAAATTCACTATTTCCAGATCGATCAGTTGGTTGCGATTCACGAGCTGACGCCCGAAGCGATTGTAGAGAAGATAAACAGCTGGAATACGGTGAAGGTTGGTACAGAATTATGAATTATGGTCATACATTTTCATACCCTCACAGTGTGAGGATTGACCCACTATATACGGGTCATTTTCAGGGTGACCCACTATATAAAGTTCATTTTTTTTATGTGAAAGATTACAATTTAAGCGAAAAATAATGATTTTTCTAAATCGACCCACTACATAAAAATAATTCGGTGAGGGCACCGAAAATGTATGATTATGGTAACGAATTATGACCATACGTGGGTAGCATTGCCGCCAACCCAATGATAGTAACTAAGAAGCTCTTGCCGGAGAACAAAAGTATCGCAAACTGAGTGATGATAAGCACTAAAACATCTAATTTCTACCAGCGCGAAAGTTGGCTACGGTATATCTGGGCGCTCGCCATACAAACGCTTCTGACTAGACCTATCATCGAGTTTTACGAGTTCGGATACATGCCGAGATGGCTTAGTGGTTATAACTTACTTTTGTTATAGCGAGGATATCTTATTAATTGGTTGTCGATGTGATTATGGATACGGTAATTTCAGATGTACGAGATCTTGAGTGCGGACGAGGAGTACGTTCAATCGATAGTGAGAGCGACGATGGATGATGTGGTGCGAGCAGTACTGTTCATGTGAGGGTTACGGTAGCCCAAGGTCCTTGTAGACTTTTCTGCTTTTTATACCGTATGAGTCGATTGTTATTGATTGATTGTTTGTCTTTCCATTTTTACATTGGATAAACATTTGATAATTATCATTCTTGGCACGACAACCAAAAAAGTTTGGTTGATATGATTTCAATAATTTGGTTATTATAATTTAATTACGTTTGTAAAATGAGACAACGATAGATATTACTATAAAATAAATCGATGGAAATAAAAGAAAGAATGCACTCTCACTTTGTCTTTCAGTGTTCCCATTTTTTGTAGCCACGAATTTATTTCAATAGTTCGCATCCTACTCCCTTCACATATACGATATGAAAATAATGCAATATAATCAAAGTTCTAGCGCGAAAGTGCCTTTCATATGAGTACTGTCAAAAGTGTATATGTAGTCTCATTAAAGTGCTCGGCGCACACCTGACGGATTTTGTGCAAGATTGAACTGAGTGGCTGTGGGTGGGACTTGGTCGGTTCCAAATTATACCAACCTACCACCTCATCAGAAGTCTATAGCCGTCATTACTTAATTTATAAGTTAAGGCTTTACTTAAGTCGTTAAGTCTTAAGTTAAGTGATAAGGAATAAGTTCAGTTCAGGAAAGTAAACAAAGATCACTTAAGGGTTGTTATCGAAAATTAAGTTAAGTGAATATTAAATAAGGTAGGTTAACATTACACTCGAACATTTTAAATTGATGAATCACCCTTGTGGTGTACGATACATTTATTTATTTATTTATAAATCAATAAACATTAGTTCCATACCTCATGCTACAGTTTACTGTAACACAACATAGCACCGATTACGGTAGCACCTCACAACATAAATCACCGATCGTGGTACGACCGATAAAGGTAACATCACAAAATGTTTACCAAGGATGAGAAATATGATTGTGAACTACTGTAACCTACCGTAACCCGGTTTTACTTGTCAGAAAAATTCGATATATACGAAATTTAAGTATACGTTGTCGGAATAAGCAGTGTGCGGGAAGATTATTGTGAGATATCGCAAAACTACCGTAATCCACCGTAAAGCATCATGACAAACACACAACCCCGCGCGTGCTAGCCAGAATAATTGCTCCTAAAGTAATTAAATTATAATAACCAAATTATTGAAATCATATCAACCAAACTTTTTTGGTTGTCGTGCCAAGAATGATAATTATCAAATGTTTATCCAATGTAAAAATGGAAAGACAAACAATCAATCAATAACAATCGACTCATACGGTATAAAAAGCTGAAAAGTCTACAAGGACCTTGGGCTACCGTAACCCTCACATGAACAGTACTGCTCGCACCACATCATCCATCGTCGCTCTCACTATCGATTGAACGTACTCCTCGTCCGCACTCAAGATCTCGTACATCTGAAATTACCGTATCCATAATCACATCGACAACCAATTAATAAGATATCCTCGCTATAACAAAAGTAAGTTATAACCACTAAGCCATCTCGGCATGTATCCGAACTCGTAAAACTCGATGATAGGTCTAGTCAGAAGCGTTTGTATGGCGAGCGCCCAGATATACCGTAGCCAACTTTCGCGCTGGTAGAAATTAGATGTTTTAGTGCTTATCATCACTCAGTTTGCGATACTTTTGTTCTCCGGCAAGAGCTTCTTAGTTACTATCATTGGGTTGGCGGCAATGCTACCCACGTATGGTCATAATTCGTTACCATAATCATACATTTTCGGTGCCCTCACCGAATTATTTTTATGTAGTGGGTCGATTTAGAAAAATCATTATTTATCGCTTAAATTGTAATCTTTCACATAAAAAAATGAACTTTATATAGTGGGTCACCCTGAAAATGACCCGTATATAGTGGGTCAATCCTCACACTGTGAGGGTATGAAAATGTATGACCATAATTCATAATTCTGTACCAACCTTCACCGTATTCCAGCTGTTTATCTTCTCTACAATCGCTTCGGGCGTCAGCTCGTGAATCGCAACCAACTGATCGATCTGGAAATAGTGAATTTCAGAGATATTATCGACAAATATAATAAGCAGTTTTAAATAAAATACTATGCAGACTTATACATTAACAACGCTAAAGAATCCCTTAAATTTCATAAATTAGCCTTTTACTCTCTATACCTACAGTAATCTCTATACCTACAGTAATCCCTATACCTACAGTAACCCCCTATACCTACAGTAATCTCTATACCAACATTAATCCCTATACCTACAGTAATCTATATACCTACAGTAATCCCTATATCTACAGAAATCCCTATACCTACAGTAACTCCCTATACCTACAGTAATCTATATACCTACAGTAATCTCCATGCCTACAGTGATCTCTTTACCAACAGTAGTCCCTATACCTACATTAATCCCTATATCTACAGAAATCCCTATACCTACAGTAATCTATATACCTACAGTAATCCCTATACCTACATCAAACAGATAAGTTGACGAATATGCAGAGCACTTTGTATTCGTGTTACCAGTGTACATTTTCAGGCCCTGATAATCACCGTTCAATAGATGAACACAGCGATAATCAATAAATATTCGATAAAAATTTGATTCGTTGTAAGCAATATCAACAGTCAGGTTTGTAGAGAGAACAGTTTGGGATAAATATGTGACTTTTATAAATAAAATATTGATAAATGACAAAGAACTCGTTAGCGAGTAGAGAATATACCTTATTGAAGTCCAATTTCTTGAGTGTAATGTCCAGAGAGGCCGCCAGTATGTACTTTCAATTGGGTGAGAATTTGACGAAAGACACGACCGGATTGTAATCATCTACAACAATCGATAATTGTAGTGATGTGGTAGAGTGAGGATACTGTAGGGTCGATATACCAAAGCTGTTCTTCATCAACAAGCAATTGAGAATATCGCCTCAATCAATGTCTTTGTTACGGATGCTACCGTATCTACCATAGCTATCGTATTAAATCAATATCAGAATGTTACCGTACCCACTTGTGAGGAAGAGGGCGGCAGTGACACCCATTCACAGTCCAATCACGAGGGCGAGAAGATAACGAGAGTTCGTTAGTGACATCACACCTGTAGAAACATCATAAATAGACTATAAATCGAATCGATACAAATCAATCGATTATTCAGTTAAATTCGTTTTCTTTAAAGGCGCACCCCTAGCTAATTTGACCCTCCGCTCTGGTCACACTTTTTCTTTGTCTGCGGGATAATGTTGCCAAAGCGGAGAGTCGAATTAACTTGGGGTGTGCGTTTAAGCCAGATCTCTCCCTCACACTAGTGTCAGAATCAAAATCACTTAATATGAATCACTAATCAATTACATAATCCGTACCGGTCACTCTAACGTGTTGTGCTGATGTCGGATTAGCGAGCGAAGCGAGACCCCTGGATTGGTTTAAAATTAAAATCAATAAATCGAAAATATTCGCTGTTCACGAACTTTTGTACCGTTCTAATGAGGAAGAAGACGGCCACACGGTGCTACTCGAGCAGGCGCTGCTGCTTGCACATTGATGCTGTCGACGAGGTCTAGCGGGAGGAGGCAATCGTAGACGCGATCGCCGGAGACGGACGGGGGGAGCGTTGAAACGCGGATGCTTTAGGCATGACAACGACTGCCTCACGCCACCACGACATCATCTAGGACTGCAATGGAAATGAGAAAATATAATGATTAAGTAGAATAGGAAGTAATACATTCGCACGATCAAATAGTACATCGAGAAAATAAAGGAAATTGAAAGAGTAAAGACGAAATACTACATCGAATTGCGCCAACACTAAGTTAACTACTACTTTAAGTGGATTATGGGCTTGGTTCAACTACGAATACCTAGTAGAACACCAAGAGCACCGATTTAATACATAATCAATCGAACAACACCGAATAATAAGCTCAAAACGAAGTGAAAACTCTATTGTTATCGCGAATTGAATTACTTGGCAAAATGCCAAGTGAAGGTCTGTGCTACACTGTCGTGGCTGGATGACGCGGAAAACTTAAACGCTATTTTGCTATTGGCAGATTTTGACTAAGACTACTCTAACGTCCAAACAGGAAAAAACGAAGAAATGTGAGTAAAAACGAAAAACATTAAAAATTTAAAATTCCCGCTAAACATACAGTATGATTTGCGTCGTTCAAAAATTTCTCTACCCAAACATTTTCGGACCAGTGTGATTTGCCTTTTAATTGTTTTTTCTCATTAATAGAAATTTTGTTTCAGTTTCTTTAGTCATTAAAATAACTTTTCATAACGGAAACTCATGATTAAGACTTTGAGAATCGAAAAGTATTCAGTACCCGCAGAAATAAATGATGAGCGCAAATGAGCGCCTCTGCGCGCCGCAGTGTTACTCGTGTACAAAAGGAGATCGGGCTGTACTGTATTATACGACAATTAATAATAGTTTTTCTTTTTTATTCTTGCGCGGAATACGCTGGGGTTCTATGGGGCTAACCACTACCCTACCTTGATGCACAACAAAAACGATGTCGACTCCTTCGGCGACCTTGTCCTTGTAAACCTACAAATATTTCAGATATTGGTGAGTACCGTTAAAGGAATCTCTGACTCTAGTCTCCCAAGAAAGTTCGCAAAATTTTGAATATTTTCAAATTAATTTTTACAAAATAAGAGGAAACTCGGATTGAGAATTAGAAGAATTACCTTTTTGAGTGTTCGTAGTCCTTCATAGTCGACAAATGGCATTCGTGTACAATCGATTACTAGTCGAACCTTTAATTTAATAATTTACATATTAAAGGCACACTGCAGGCTAATTTTACACTCCGCATTGGTCTCTCACAGAAAAATAATGCGAGAGAGTGCGGCCAGAGCGGAAAGTTTCAAATTAGCTTTGGGTGTGCCTTTAGCATATGGTCAATAGCGCCGTCTGGGCACATCAAATGATCATCTGAGAAACTGTAATACTGCATCACTAACTCGTTCATTTCTCTGTTCTTTCTGTTTTCTTCTCCAACGACGGGAACGAAAGCGAGAGATTTTCTGAAAGTGATTCGTAATAAAAAAGGAATAGGTGAATAAAGATAAAAGCTACTAATAGGAAGAAAATAAAACGATCAAAAAGGGAAGAATTTATATAAACTACGACTCCAATCTACATTTTGCGATATGAAGAGAACGTTAAGGCAGAGTTTCCTTTTTTTCTGTTAAAAAGTTGCGGAAAGAAAAGAAAAGAGAGTATAGAAGAGTGTTATCTGATTTTATCTTGTTTCATAAATTTTGAACATAGCATTGAGAAAACAATAAACTACCTCTTAATTACATTAATTATTGATTACATTATTTACATTATTTAATTACATTATTCAAATTACGTTATTAATTACATTATTAATTACAAATTAAATGACAACCTCATCCAATCTTTCCGCATTCCCTTCCATATCCTCCAAGGGAACAAAATCAGCCATTCTCTTCTTTGACCATTTGTTTATGCAACGATTCACTGCCTAAAATGCATCCCCAGTCAAGATAGTTAGAAGATCGAGCAATTGTCCTTAAACGAAAACTAGAAGTTTAGAATTTTACTCTCCGCATTGGCAAGACTCTCTCGCAGACAGAGCAAACGATAGAGTATTGCCAGAGCGATGATTTTAAAATCAACTCCAGGGGTGCCTTTAACAGTGATGCATCGTTAAAGGTGGAGTCCGGGCAATATTTTCGTGAACAAACTGTGAAGACAGAAAGATAGCAAAAGTTTTTCTGCATACCTTACATAAATTAGTTTATGCAAATTTAGCTTATTGATCGCTAGAATCACGAATGAATCATGCTTGATGTATAGGCAAAGCCGCGAAATTTTGAAAATAAGAAAGTTCGGCAATAGTCTTCGAACCCGCGACGTTACGCTAACTAGGCAGCGCATTTCCCACTACGCCAAGGGGTACATGCATGGAAGTGCTAATTTCTAGCATATCATTTATCCTTTGTATAGCCGATATGTTACGCATTTGCATAGACATTCAAGGGCCTCCATCTTTAAGAACAATACTACTAATTTTTATTTATCGAATTATGAAATAATTTTCCATGGTTTTACTTCTCAAAGAAGAAAAGATACCTGCATAAATCTATCAGTGCTAGTGAAGAGGAGAGGTCCATCAAAACGGAAGACGATGAAGCCTCCTCTCTCATACCCCTCATTCGTCTCACGATACCCTCCTCCGCCCTCTTGCTCTGTCAGAAAGTGCCATTTCGGCCTGAGAGATCAAAGATCAAAGATCAAAGATTAAAGATGTAAGCTAACCATTGCGATCGGAGTACTGTAGTAGCGACGGCGAGCACGACCGCGAATAGAAGCCCTTGCACCATGTCATAGCAAATGGTGAGTAGCATGGAGGCGAGCCAAATGATCTGAAGGCTTGTAGATCAAATGTCAAAATCCATATTCAAATTGAAATAGAAATTGATCATAAAAGACAAGAACGAAACTCACTCATATACATATATTTAGATATTAGTAAATAAAAAGTGTTAACTGGTAGGGGCGAGATTCAATGTTTTCGGCCATAGGTTCTAGATAAACAGTGAACCTCTACAAGATCAAAGATCAAACATCAAAGATCAAATATTACAGCGTCGATTTTGAAGGTCGGCCATAGTTGTCGGAGTTCGCCGATTTTCAGGAACGAATTCTTGAGAGACACGAGCATTATTGAGGCGAGAACGCATCTGAACCATTGTGTAATTTTACGGCGTGTAATTTTCATGTGGTGTTACATTTTACTTACGATCGTACGCCGTACCCCCGCCGTAACGATAGAGATGCTGCGGAGGTGGTTACAGCGTACTCACGTAAGTAAAATGTAACACACCGCATAATAGTTTGCTAATCACAGAAAATAGGACGGAGGGTTGATATGATAGGTACTAATTGTAAGTTTAATACTTTTGCGTTTTTTCATCAACGTTATGGCAAAAGTGTCCATTTCAGCATTATCAAAAAGAAAAATTTGAGGTTTAAAAAATATTTTCTCTATCTGAGCGGAGCCAGAGATAATGAGACAATTCATACTTGGGTAGGTACTCTAATGCAGGTCCAATGTAGAGAATGACGGAGAGAAGAGCGAGTGAGGAGAAAAGTCCGGTTAACTGGAACAAATATTTATTTATATATTATTTATTTATTTATTTATTTAAATATATCCTTAAAAGTCCACTTCAAAGTTGAACTCTTTCTAAACACAGGTGATGTTCCCATAATAAGAACAAAACAATAATAATGAAATCAATCGATATTCACCTGAGTTGACCCTCCGACAGCAGCGCCAACAACTGATCTCTGAAACCCGGACGTAACCGGAAAGACTGGAAAGAATGAGGACAGAACTCCGACGAATCCAAGTGCATACAACTCCTGAAGAGGTCAAAGATCAAAGATCAAACTACAATGTTAAAGCCAGAAAACCACGTTTAAATCAAAAAGTTCAACAGTTTAACCTGTCCGTAATCGATATGGTAGTCGTAGCGTTTCTCGACATATTTTGCGACTGTGATGTGGATTACGGTAGCTACGATTGCCTGGAAAGCTCTGTCGACAATGTTTTCTTTATTTATGAGATTAATAATAGTCTGTTTGCCTTTTTTTGACAAATCTTCGAGCTCTAAAAACCAAAAAAATAGGTTCAAACTCACTATACAAAGTGCTTCCCAAAATAAAGAGAAGGTGAGATCAAGGGCTGGCGGAGTAGGCACGGGGAAACTGGGAAGAATAATCCATATATGCCCCAAATCAAATTTTAAATAGCCATCATATTATTAGGCGACGACATAAATAACGCTCGTTTTTCACTCTCCAAAAAAATGATCATAAAATTTTAACAAAGCATGATGGATTCTGGAAATATTCTCCGTTCGGATGGATGACCTTCTGCCTTTTACCCGGAAGTTTATGGATCCATTCGTGATAAAAGGACTGGAGATAATTTTGGAAATAGATTTCGAGTACGTAATGGATAGTGGTTAGGTATTTGAAGCTTTGCGCTTTGAGGAAGTGATGAAGCGCCGGGAAGAGGTGACAACCATAGTCGGCAAGGTCGGTTGAGTACATAGGGTGGGGGAGTTCAGTTCACTCATATCCCGTTAGCTCAGCATGGGTCGTTCTTTTGGCATAAGGTCGAGCGTTGTCATGTTGAAATTAGATCCGAGTGTCCTTACCGCGTGATTGTTTGAGGTGCAGTCTTAGCTTCCGCAGCTGGAGAGTGTAGACATGTGCCGTGATAGTCGTGCCCTCGGGGAGGAGTTCCCAGTACTCTACTCCCCGTACCGAATACCAGATATACAACATCACTTTTTGGCGGTGAAAATCGGGTTTGGGGGCATCTTCTGGCTATTCGCGCTGACCGAACCACAGTCTCCTTGGCTCTTCGTAATCGTAGAGCACCCACTTTTTATCACCGGTTATAACGTTGACCAGCCAAACAAGCCGGCGACGTAGAGTTAGAAAAGTCTTTGCCATGTCCAGTCGGCGATCTTTGTCGTAGTCGGCTAGGACGTGGGGTAGACATCTTCCCTATTTTCACTTATTTCCGAGAATGTGAAGACCATGTACCACAGTGCTCTGGTTGACCCCAAGTGCCATTGCAATATCACCGGTATCGGGATACGGATCAGCCTCTACCTCTTAGAGCAATCGATCGAGACCCACTTCCACACGGCAACCGGGTTGGTTTTCATCTTCGATGAAAACCAACCCGGTTGCTTCGATGAAAAAGTCCTGTTTCTCGAATTTGACGACCCACTTTCTCATAGGTGTTATGTGAGGCACATGTGAGGGGTACACCTCTGCTAGGCGAGGTTGGAAGTCAGGGCGTTTCAAGCCGGAGAGGAAGAGGAATAAAATAACGTTGCGAATGTGAATTCCGTCGGGGGCGAAATCGTGCGGTTTTCTCGCCTGGAGGACACGCGGGATCTGAATCGAAAACATCCGCAGGATATTCGAGGGACAGCCTATCTAGTATAAACAGCATGGATGCTGGCAATAATAACAGAACAAGAACGATGCGACTGAAGTTGAGACTAAAAAACGAGCGTTACTTATGTCGTCACCTAATATTATACAATTATACAAATAATATTGCATTATTTTAATTATATCCTATTGCAGAATTACATCTACTGATATCAATGAGTTGTGTGACCATCCCATATTAAAGGGAGAGTGACCTCTCTCAATGGCCTCTTCATTGCGCACACTATTTCTCTGTTCTTTAACCAGGAGAGAGCGTAGACTATTGAAGAGGTTGCTGACAAAGGTTTCGGTCCCTTTAATTCTACTTGAAACTTACTGGGTCGGCATATTGCCGACCACGGCTATGCAGTGTCTGCTGGCGAGCTCGGCAAAGTTCGTTGCCGTGATGCCGACGATCACCTATAGTTTGATCTTTGATCTTTGACATCTCATAAGTTAATCTTTGATCTTTACCAGAACGAGCTCGAACGGAACAGGGAAGAAGAAGACTTTGTCTAGCCAAGGTCCGATGAATTCCTGAATAAGAATTGATTAGAATGTAAGATCTATCGAGAACTGTGCACGGTGATTACTCCGCAATTTTAGTGGGGCCAATAATTTGGATCGAAAAACTTTAGCTAAACTTTAGCCAAAGTTTGGCTACAATTTTAGACTAAAATAACAGCCCCACTTCGAACCAAATGTAGGGCCAATCACCAAATTATTGGCCCAACTTTAAAAAGTGGGGCTTGTCTGGTTGCCAAATTTTAGGGTCAACTTTTAGGGTCAACCAATATATTGGCCCCACTAAAATTGCGGAGTACTGAATTTGAAGCGACACCACAAGCTAATTTGAAACTCTCCGCTCTGGCCACGCTCTCTCGCTTTCTCTGTCTACGACAGAGTATTGCCAATGCGGAGAGTAAAATTGGGGTGTGCTTTTAAGATTTCTTTAGAGTAGGATACCTTGCTGACGATAAGAAATACGATAGAGGACGCGGAGATAACTACGGTAGGCGGATGGATATTGGGAAATCGATCGATCAAATCCCGGACTCTCTTAATAATATTTTAAATATGATAATATATTATACAATAACTCCTTCATGATACGATTGGCATGATTCAAATGCAATAAATAAGAATGTTGGTTTATGCGTTTAACACGGATCTCCTGTAAAAGTGTATGAAACCATTTGACAGAAAAAAATTGATTTCCTCCGTTTTATTGATTGTTGTTACACTGGCCTAACTGAGTGAGAAAACAACATTTTCAAATTTTTGTTTTTCGGAATTTGCATATCTATGCAATTTGTTTCCTGTAAACTTCAGATGAATGTAACTCGCTTCGGTTTTGTGCTACCGTGTTAAATTTTTTTACATCGGTTGCTAATGACCTCGTCTACAAATAACTCAATTGAGGATATGGTCGGAAATGTTGTTTTTCATGTGTTATTGCATGAAAACTGTTTTTCAGCATACATAATGAGATGTTTCTCGAAAAGTTTCTCTAAAGGATAAGAGTTTTATTGCAGATTCGGATTCCCCGTCCATAAATTTGGGTAACCTAATGTATCTTTTAACCCAACTCTGTCCCCACAATAGTGCTACTGTATATCGTCCTGGACTTCAATTTTCTCTCAAATCACATTTTTGGCTGTAAACCAGATCAAACTTATGCTAATGTTCTGATTAGCATATTTAAACCCTGTATCTCGACCAGCCTTACAAAATTGATTTTGTGGTTCGAATTCTCAACAACAATCATTTTTGAAAAAAAAACGAAGCGAGTTACATTCATCTGAAGTTTACAGGAAACAAATTGCATAGATATGCAAATTCCGAAAAACAAAATTTGAAAATGTTGTTTTCGCACTCACAAGGGGATGGTCGCAACTGGTCCTGGTCATATGAGAAGGCAATAGCATTACTAGGATCAGTTTTCGATGCTGATTGCGAATCCGTTTTCGGAAAGTGCCTAATCGACCTGATTTTCGAGGAAATCGATATTTTAATTCGGAAATTCGTGTGGTTCCTGCGCCGGGTGGGCTGGTGAACTCATCTATTAACTCTCGCAATGCTTTACCTTACATTGCCTGATCTTTCTATCGTAATCCAGATAGTTTGTGAAGGAAACTACACGACTTTTCGAATTAACAAGCCAAATTTCAATACCGATTTTCTAGAAAATCAGGTCGATTAGGCACTTCCTGAAAACGGATTCGTAATCAGCATCGAAAACTGTTCCTAGTAATGCTATTGCCTTCTCATTTGACCAGGACCAGTTGTGACCATCCCCTTGTCAGTTAGGCCAGTGTAACAACAATCAATAAAAACTGAGGAAATCATTTTTTTCTGTCGAAAAAGGTTCTAATTTTCATACACTTTTACAGGAGACCCGTGTTATGTGTCCAACTCCAACTGTCCAACTGATACAGTGCGGGACATAATGATATGACACCCCTAAAATTTTGGAATTCTGGCCGAATTTTGAATGGAAATCAAAAGTGGTATATACCATTTGTATCCACTCCTTGGAAAACTAAGGTAGCCCATGTATGAGGAAATGCAATATCCCGGTCAACGAGAAAATAATGATTTTTCGAAATTTTAGCGGGACATAATGATATGACACCCTGATTTTTTCATGAGATATTATTTTTTTCAAACTTCTGCATAACAGCAATGGATTAACAACAGGTTAGTAATCAATGTTGTGGTCCCTCCTCGAGATTGGACCTAAGATCCGAATGGACATGCTTCCATAGATTGCAGAAATAACTTGAGGCTCGATGCCGTCCCACTCCTTTTTGATGGCATCCTTCAACTCGGCAATGGATGCATACTGTTTGTTGTTATTGTACACACGACTAACCAGGATGCCCCTCATGTTATACTGGGGTTTGCATCGAGGTTGCCCGTAGGGCATGGAAGAACTGGGATGTTCTTCACTGTGAACTATGGTTTTGAGTGGAGTTGGTGGCAAAGGAGGCGCCGTCTTTCTTCGAGATCAGGTGGTGGACACGGCTCATCCTCATGAACAGAACAAGGGTAGTCTGGTGCATCACACGATACTCCCCATAGTCCATCCTGCTGGAGCGGAAGGAGATGGGCGGCATGTCAAATTTTAAGAACGCGCCCTAGTACGGTGCATGTTATTTTGTTCAAAAAAATAAAATTATCAGTTTCTGATCGCATTCACCGATGAGAAGAAGATCAACCCCTATAGTGCGGACGGCTGTAACTGCTTCTGACGTGAGTTCATCAAGGAATCACGTTATTTCAGCAGGATGAACTTCGGTCATGTTCTGGGGCGCGTACTTAAAATTTGACATGCCGCCCATCTCCTTCCGCTCCAGCAGGATGGACTATGGGGAGTATCGTGTGATGCACCAGACTACCCTTGTTCTGTTCATGAGGATGAGCCGTGTCCACCACCTGATCTCGAAGAAAGACGGCGCCTCCTTTGCCACCAACTCCACTCAAAACCATAGTTCACAGTGAAGAACATCCCAGTTCTTCCATGCCCTACGGGCAACCTCGATGCAAACCCCAGTATAACATGAGGGGCATCCTGGTTAGTCGTGTGTACAATAACAACAAACAGTATGCATCCATTGCCGAGTTGAAGGATGCCATCAAAAAGGAGTGGGACGGCATCGAGCCTCAAGTTATTTCTGCAATCTATGGAAGCATGTCCATTCGGATCTTAGGTCCAATCTCGAGGAGGGACCACAACATTGATTACTAACCTGTTGTTAATCCATTGCTGTTATGCAGAAGTTTGAAAAAAATAATATCTCATGAGAAAATCAGGGTGTCATATCATTATGTCCCGCTAAAATTTCGAAAAATCATTATTTTCTCGTTGACCGGGAAATTGCATTTCCTCATACATGGGCTACCTTAGTTTTCCAAGGAGTGGATACAAATGGTATATACCACTTTTGATTTCCATTCAAAATTCGGCCAGAATTCCAAAATTTTAGGGGTGTCATATCATTATGTCCCGCACTGTATATGTTGCAGATGCAAGTTAAGAATTGTCAAATACGATATAGGTTCAATCCCTTATTTTCAGATCACACAGAGAAAAGAAAAAAATATTATATCATTAAATATAACATGTCACAGGTCTTATGTGCTGTGGGCTGCACCTCTTTTTCTGTGTGTTTTGAACCGAAAAATGTGTGAATGTATTACACCTAGAGTTGTTGCAAGATATTTCAATTTAAATTCTATTAGTCGCTTACATAATACAAGTAGAAGGGTCCATTTCTGATGGGTAATTCCAATCCGAGAGCAGGGCCGATTTGGGCGAAGAAAACGTGTACCACACCGCCAACGATGAAACCCGACATGACCTTTAAAGGGTGCGTTACCTTACTCAAAGGTCTCTTCGACGCGCAATGCTCCCTCGTTGTTAGAGAACAGAGAAATAGTGTGCACAATATAGAGACCATTGAGATAGGTAACGCTCCTTTCAAAGTGAGACCCCGAGTTAATTTGATGCGCTCCGTTCTGGCCACATCCCCTCGCTAACTTTGTTTTCGAGATAGAATTGCCATTGAGGAGAGTAACCTGTTGTGAGTAACCTAAGTCTGATATGATAAATGAATTTGAATTTGAGGAGAGTAAAATGCGAAACACGGATATTTTTAGGATAATTGGCAAGCGATTTGCCAGTAGTCAGGCCAGTATGATACCATGGTATGCATGTATGTATATGTGTAAATTGTTGGTTTTTGGCCTATCGCTAAATTTTGAACACAATTAGGGAAGTTGGGTAAAAAATTGCCCATATTTGCTCTCTGTGAGGGGAATGAATAGTCAAAATCAAGGAATGATGTTTACCTGTTCAGAGAAATAACACGTGAGATAATGGGCATGAACGAGACCGAAGATTATCTATAAATTACAATTTTTTATATTTTTAAATTTTTATATATATTTAACATATTTCCCCATTCTCTGATATTTTGGACTAAAGCCAAGAGCTAATTTGGATCTCTCCGCTTTATTTTGTCCACCGAACTAGCGAGGTCAACGCGGATAATTTTGCCTTCACAATAATTGCGAATGTGAATATTACTTTATAATTGCAAAAATATGAACGATCATAGACAAACCTGTAGTACTCCAGACGTGAATAGTAACGCCGTTGCGATCGCGATACTGTTTGGACCAGCCTTTATGATATCGTCCACTAATAGAGTATCGCTGAAGAACATAATCAACGTTTTCGTAAAAGGGGCGGGCCAGCGGTTAATTTTAATCATTAATTAATTAATTAATTATTTTAATAATTAAAATATTTATATATTAAATATATAAATATTTTAATTATTAAAATACATTTCGCCGCTCTCTTACTGCGAGGGGTGTGAAGGGGAATGTTCACTGAAGTTTATCTCCAATTTTCTAGAGATAATTATACCGTACTCGTCATAAAAAGTCGAATTTCCACCCGGATCCGTCAAATTGCCGGATACTCCAATTCCGGTCGTGAGCGATAGAGGGGCGGTCGCATTGGCTGCACTCCACTCTAGGTCCATACGTTCGATCGCTTTTGCTGTAAGTAGAGACAAGACGGCGAAACCTCCTGTAAATAAAGTTTTGGGAAGAACACAATTCCTAGCTCTTGCAAGCATAATTTGTGGCGTTTTTTGTAAACAATAATTTTAATTTCATTATGTACAATAAGATCTACATAGACACATCCCGAGCTAATTTAACTCTCTTCTGTGACAACACACTCTCGTAGACAAAGAAGGCGAGTGAGCATTGGCAGAGCGGAGAGTTTCAAAATAGCTATGGATGTGTCTTTCAAACTACTGGTATTTTCAAACTAGTAGTTTACTTATGTTTCCTACTAGCCGTAGACTTGCAAGTCTACGGCTAGTTAAACGTAAGTTTACTAGAAGTGTAGAATACGGTAATGCATTTCGTCAAATGTTCTTTCACTTGTAGTAAACTAGCAGTAGACTACTAGTCTGTGACGTGACGTAAGTAAACTACTAGGTTGGAAATACAAGAGTATGGCAATTATGTGTTACTAGTTCCATACCGAGCGAGTTGTGCTTCGAAGAACCGAATAGAATGTAGATAAAAGATGGAAAGATCGCCGTGTACAATCCATACACAGGATTCACTCCAGTGATCGCAGCCAGAGCGATTCCTCAACGGATTATGATCATTACTGTACTTTATTAAAGGAGTACCCCATGCTAATTTTATCCTCCGCATTGGCAATACTCTCTCGTAAACAAAGAAAGTGAGAGAGAATTGCCAGAGCGGAGAGTTTCAAATTAGCTTGGGGTGTGGCTTTAAGCGGTGTTACATTTGTAAAAACGTGCGCACGCCGTAACGACTGAGACGTTAGGTTACGGCGTACGCACGTTTTGAAAATGTAACACGGCCTAAGAAATGAAATGGAAAAAGGAGAAACCAATCCAATATTAAAACCATTATGTTAATATTCAATGGGGAGAAACAGAATATTGTGAATTGATGAAATTGTGGATAATGTTTAAAGGTACACCCAAGCTAATTTCTCTCTCTCTCCGCATTGGTAATACTCTCTAGTAGACAAAGATAGCGAGAGAGTGTGGCGAGAGCGCAGAGTTTCAAACTAGCTCGGGTTAAAAAATTAATATGGAACCTTGAGGAACATTGAAAACGCCCATTGTCAATCCTCCCGAAAGATCACCGAAGAATGAGACCCTCCATTTGTATTGAGGCAGCCACTGAAATCAAAATTTCTTGATCTTTGATCTTTGATCTCTCCAACCTGTAGTATGGGAAAGAA
Source organism: Parapristionchus giblindavisi (assembly GCA_943737045.1). Taxonomy (NCBI): domain Eukaryota; kingdom Metazoa; phylum Nematoda; class Chromadorea; order Rhabditida; family Diplogasteridae; genus Parapristionchus; species Parapristionchus giblindavisi. The sequence goes on along the minus strand of CALSFV010000363.1, from coordinate 115,412 downwards.
CGATAGGAACTTGTCGAGTACGACATGCGGAGAGACGCGTCTCAACGAGCGGAACCACACGGACGCGGAGAGCGCCCGACGCGTTCGTAATCCGGACATGCCTGCTACGTTGATTTATAAATCCTTGCTTAAAGCGACACCCCAGTCAAATTTGAAAATCTCCGCTCTGGCCACACTCTCTCGCTTTCTTTGTATACGAGAGAGTTTTGCCAATACGGAGAATAAAATTAGCTTGGGCTGTCCCTTTAAAATAATATAATTTTCAGCAGGAACACTGAAAGTCGTTAAACACAGTAAGTACACTAACAGCGGAAGTTGGGGGGAGGAACGGTGTTGTCCACAAGGTTGACTACTGTTCTCCACTCAGTAGATGGTCATTTCGTTCCCCTGCGTCTCTGACCACTTTCATCGGAATCTATGAATGATCTACACGATTCGCGTGCTCTCTAATTATGTCTGTCTGTCTGCGATCTCTTCGGAGCCCGAGGCGGAGTGCTAAGCTCTGGTGCATACAGTCACCGAGGAAGGCACAGGGAGAGGGAGTGAGTGCTAGAGGGAGAGGTAGGGGAGAGGGAGAGGGAGAGGGTGAGCTAGAGGGAGAGGGAGAGTGAGTGCTAGAGGGAGAGATAGGGGAGAGGGAGAAGGAGGGATAGTTAGAGGAAGAGAGAGATGGAGAGAAAAGGGGAAGAATCGAAGGAAAATGTTTGACACTAAATGAACGGTTCGAGTTCCCTTTAATGTGCTAAAATCGAACATAAAATTTGTATTTTAAAACTAATATCAACAATCTATAAACACCTCCAGTAGACATACAGTACCGTGCAAAAGTATGGACGCAAAATTCGAATCGTTATAACTTTTTACGTCCTTAGCCGATCGGCCTCGGTTTAATTTTATTATATAGTATGAACATTGGAGAAAATTATGGAGGTATCGATTATTACCTACGGTGATGAAATGATTTCATCATACTGGAAATGCCGAGGTGCGATCGTAAAAATAGGTTTATTCTCAGGTAGATTTTTTCTGTGAGTCCAATTTTTCTGTGAGGAACAAATAACTATCAGTGAACATTTTAAGCCATTAATCTCGTTTGTTGCATACCGCTCCGAGGAATTATCTAATTTCGCCTGACCGATTAAAATTTCGGAAAAATGCCATAACTCAGTCCGTAGTTGAGCTACAGCTCTCCGATTCAACAAGTATTATCGCATAGTCATGGGGCAACACCATGCCAATTTCGGAAGGTTTCCGGCTCTTGAAAAGAAAATTCGAAAAAAAATCAAAACCATTTTTTGGATTTACGGTATTTCCCAGCCGGTTTTTCTAGAAATCTAAAAAGTTACCATGACGTGCCTAAACATCTACCTAACACATCTACAAAGTGGCGAGATTACAGCACTTCAATTACGACTTTGCCAATTAAAATACCATTGGAAGTCAGAGTGGAATTTTGCGAGAAAAGAGACAGATAAAAAAGGTGGAATGTCCAATAGTGGGACTAAATTCAGGATACTTGTAGGAAATGTGTTTATTAAACTCTTGGTTCAAAATCCGATGAAAATACTGTGTTATTGACCCGTAATAATTCTCTATAACGAAAGAAGTCAGGTTCCGTGCACTTTGACTTCCAATGGTATTTTAATTGGCAAAGTCGTAATTGAAGTGCTGTAATCTCGCCACTTTGTAGATGTGTTAGGTAGATTTTAGGCACGTCATGGTAACTTTTTAGATTTCTGGAGAAACCGGCTGGGAAAATAAAATAAAAAATGGTTTTGAATTTTTTTCGAATTTTCTCTTCAAGAGCCGGAAACCTTCCGAAATTGGCATGGTGTTGCCCCATGACTATGCGATAATACTTGTTGAATCGGAGAGCTGTAGCTCAACTACGGACTGAGTTATGGCATTTTAACGAAATTTTAATGGGTCAGGTGAAATTGGATAATTCCTCGGAGCGGTATGCAACAAACGAGGTTAATGGCTTAAAATGTTCACGTTCCTCACAGAAAAATTGGACTCTCAGAAAAAATCTACCTGAGAATAAACCTATTTTTACGATCGCACCTCGGCATTTCAAGAATGATGAAATCATTTCATCACCGTAAGTAATTATCGATACCTTCATAATTTTCTCCAATGTTCATACTATATAATAAAATTAAACCGAGGCCGATCGGCCAAGGACGTAAAAAGTTATAACGATTCGAATTTTGCGTCCATACTTTTGCACGGTAGCTGTAGAAACATGTCTCTTTTTAATCTAACCGTTTTTCTCATTTTATATCAAATCATGTTGTTTGGTCCCCAACCCGGAAACAAGCTTAACAATAACTAATTGTAAAAACTTAATAATAATAAATTTTGCTAACTTTCTATCTCCACAGTTCACAGTTTGTTCACAAAAACATTCGCGATAGCCCAGCTTTAACAAGTATAACAATAACACATAAGAAAACTGTGCCCGCTTAGAGCTTAGTCATACTCTAAAAAAGTTTTTTTTGAGAATTAATTTTATTATTATTTTCGGGTCAATCGTATCTTCAATGGGCCGACTGTATCGATTTTCGATGCACGATAAAGACACTGTTTTTCGCATGATATCCGACAAAGAGTTAATCAAATTATAATATTTAATTGGTCCTTTATAACTTACACCTGTAGGTAGGCGAAGTATAGCGATAGTAGGCGAAGTGGCGTAGTGGTCTATGGCGCCCCCCATCATTCGATCTGTCCTGGGTTCGATTCCCGGTCGTTTCACCGCCTCCGCCCCACCAAGGCGCCCGAAAGGGGAATTGGTAGTGATTAGATCACGCGGTAAAGTAGGTCCGAAGAAGAGATTGGGCCCTCCGGACTGAATTGGCCTTGAAAGATCACTGGCCTAGCAGTGATCACCCGCAGGACTTCGTGTGCCTTGAGTAACGGGTTGTACCTTTACCTTTACCTATAAATCGATGAAGAGACTACTTCCAAAATGTGGTCTTTCTGGCTACAATACTTTTTGAAAATGTTTCGTAAAATGTTTGTACAAATGTTTGTACAATAGAAAAAGAACTTGTTTAAAGTAATGATATGTTTTCTGCTTCGTTTAATCGGTATTGCTTCATCTTGGGCTAGAGAGAAGATTTCAGCCTATTCATCACCTGTTTTTTACAAAAAAATTTCTAGTATAAATACATTTTCCACCATTTCGATTACGTATTTACATAAATTATCAGAAGATTATTAGAAATTATTCAAATTTATGTAGATACAATATTAATGGTGACATGGCTTGCGTCATTATCTTCCAAATAGTTATCTGAGAGCGGTCTGTATAATTGATATATTTTCGTAGGTCTTTTTATATTTTAAAAATATTTTATTTGATATTTGATCTTTTCATTGTGATATATCATTTTGGTCAGCCCTCGTTGCCTTCATTCCCTCGGTGAACATGAGGTCATCTTGGAGTGAGTTGGTAGGCTTTTTTTGAATATCTACAAAGGCATTGTAGAAACTCTGATATTTCTAAACTTAAAGTCCACTTAAAATACGTCACTGACTTGGAGTTTGCTTTAAATCAACTTCAAATAAAAGAAAATTTGATGAAATTCATTACAGTATATACACCACTTGAAGTATACTTACGCCTTACTTGAAGAAGACTAGCAAGTCTATTTCAGGGGAAAATAACTCTTTAAGTTTTGGAATACCAAAAAACTAACGCACGTACTCGTATAGTGTACGACATGAAACATTCTCATAAATTTAAAAGAAAGACAGTAAGGAAGAGATTACAACCTGTGTGTTATGTGGTGTTAATTTCTTGTAAATGGAATTGGAAATTGTAAAAAGTGTGTGAATTTTGTCCACTTGTAAATAAAAAAGGTAAAGATACAACCCGTTATTCAAGGCACACGAAGTCCTGCGGGTTATCACTGCTAGGCCAGTGATATTTCAAGGCCAATTCAGTCCGGAGGGCCTAATCTCTTCTTCGGACCTACTTTACCGCATGACCTAGTCACTACCAATTCCCCTTTCGGGCGCCTTGGTGAGGCGGAGGCGATGAAGCGACCGGGAATCGAACCCAGGACAGATGGAATGATGGGGCGCGAGATAGACCACTACACCACTTCGCCTCTATCCTCACTTGTAAATAGCATTGTAAAAAGAAAATATCTCGGTTCTCTTACTAGTTAGAGACTTGAAACTTGGTTTTTAGGTTAGAAACCACGAAAAAAGCTTATAAACGAAGTTTCAAGTCTCTATCTCTACATAGAGCGGAAATATTTACTTTTTACAAGAATGTTAGTTTTTCCTGAAAAATCTTGTAAAAAGCAAATATCTCCGTTCTTAGTAGAGCTAGAGACTTGAAACTTCGTTTATAAGCTTTTTTCGTGGTTTCTAACCTAAAAACCAAGTTTCAAGTCTCTAACTAGTCAGAGAACCGAGATATTTGCTTTTTACAATGCTATTTTCAAGTGGATAAAATTAACACACTTTTTACAATTTCCAATTCCATTTACAAGAAATTAACACCATATTAGATCATTTAAAAACTACTTTTAAATATATAATTTATTTATCTTTAACGATAAACAGAGAGGTGAAAGAGAAAATAAAATAATGACGAAGCAAGTGAGATCAAGCGATGATTAAAATGGGGACGACAGTAGACGATAATGGTACGAGAGTTGAATAAATCGGTAAAATGGAAAGATAGATCAGTCTGAGATCGAAAAGTCGATCCTATTTTCGGGTAGTGATAGTAAACATGCCGCTCTAGCGAAGAAACTGTTGTGCCTATATTGAAACTTAGAATTTTAATCTAAAATGATCATGGCACTCGGGCCTATTGGTCCTCATGAGTAGAATATAATCAAACAATAATGGCTATTGTCTCAACTCATAATCAGACGCCACATCTCCGTGTCATCGTTCTCTTGTCCTTTGTTTTCCTCGCGAAAGGATTGTTGGATATTGATCGATGCGAAACGGATACGGTATCTGCCCACAGTGATCGATTGTCAGTAATATCTCTTGTTCAGATTTGCTACATCCATTCGAAGAATCATGATAAATTGATCCTGTTTACGGATAATGCAGACGCGTTTTATAAGGAAGACTCATCGCTAATTATACAGATCAAGTAAATACTATGAAATTTTAATGATTTATTTCCTTACGCTTATGCACTATTGAACCATAGTGTGTATGTAGAACAAGAATATTTTATCATGGAAAATACATTATATATTACATAGTTTAAAGGGACTCGCCGAGTTAATTTGAAACTCTCCGCTCTGGACTCACTCTCTCACTTTCGTTGACTGCGTTAGAGGGGTTATTAGCTTGGGGTTTGACTTTAAGGTTAAATTTTGACTGATGTCCTTGCAGGCCATTCACTGCTAGGAAATGGTTGATTTGCATGAGATTGACTGGTGTTGGTTTGGATTTCACTGAAGGATTACAACTTTACCATGGAGAAATGATGATGGTCGAGTGTGCACAAAATCCGTCATCGCACCCACCTCATTTGACGACTACAGGTTTAACGATTAATGACCGAAATAGTAATAATAATAATAATAATAATAATAATAATAATAATAATAATAATAATAATAATAATAATAATAATAATAATAATAATAATAATAATAATAATAATAATAATAATAATAATAATAATAATAATAATAATAATAATAATAATAATAATAATAATAATAATATAATTATAATGATAAAAAATAGAGCTATTGGCAGACACTGGTGGAATGCATCCTATGATCCATCCTCATCTGAGCATATATTGCCTGATTTGATAAATTGATTGAATAATAAAAAAAATTTGTAGGCAATTTGTTCTCAAGGGAACCACTTAACCATATCCCATTTTTCTCTAATTTTGATTTCTTGACGCGAATCTTCATGGAATAAGGATTCCGGAAAGGTAGGTAAAAAGAATCACATTCGCGTTTTAAGCACATTTTTCGGCTTCTGAAAAAAGCACTAGATTTGCATCTCACCCCCCTCTTTCTTGCCACAGAATAGACTCTCGGAAGGAAGTATAGGGAGACAGCTGGTCTAGTGGTGTAGTGGTCTGGAGCGCTTACGCTTACTCCGTCTTTTGGTGGTTCAATTCCTCAATGCAAGCAAATATTTTTGCTGTTTTTCTATGTATCGTAAAAACGAGATTTTTAATTTGGAAATTTTTCTTTAATCGAAACAATCAACTATGAAAACAACTATGGAAACTGTGAACATTACTTGCTTTGGGGTGAGAAGGGGTGAAGGCTTCTGGGACATGAAACCACCCTTGTAAACGCCATAGGAAATGAAACCAGCAAACACGAAGGACCAGTGCATTTGGGATACAAAGCGAAGGAGATTATAACGTTGGGCAATTTTGTAATCATTTTGTAATGTAATCAGTTGTTTTCCTAATTCAAGCTTATTGGGTTATTGTTTCGATTAAAGAATAATTTCCAAATTAAAAATCTCGTTTTTACCATACATAGAAAAACAGCAAAAATATTTGCTTGCATCGAGGAATTGAACCACCAAAAGACGGAGTGAGCGCAAGCGCTCCAGACCACTACACCACTAGACCAGCTGTCTCCCTAAACTTCCTTCCGATAGTCTATTCTGTGGCAAGAAAGAGGGGGGTGAGATGCAAATCTAGTGCTTTTTTCAGAAGCCGAAAAATGGGCTTAAAACGGGAATGTGATTCTTTTTATCTACCTTTTCGGAATCCTTATTCCATGAAGATTCGCGTCAAGGAATCAAAATTAGAGAAAAATGGGATATGGTTAAGTGGTTCCCTTGTGAACGATATCTTTTCGTATAGAATGGTTGAATCTCGATGAGCCAGTCTTCAACTCCACCATGATATTCTGCGCATTCACGGCTACTTCAACAAATGATGACGTAATGACAAATATTTATTTCCTTATGCGATAACATTAAACAGATGAGAGAAATTTGATAAATGGAGAATGAATAAAGTAATAAGGGAAAGTATATCGCTGCAATTTACACACGGCTATTTATCTTTTTTTCAAACCTAACACACATTGAGAAGTTTCAAACAGTTCCAGGGGTTGTTTACTACATAACTATAAGGAAAACGTGCGCTACACATAACATTGATTAGGGTAATTTCCCATTCGTCGTTCGCCATTCAGCGCCTCAAATCACAATTACACGCAGATTTTTTCAGTTTAGCTACATTCGAGAATATATTGGCGGACCAAACATTCGATATTCAGCGAATGGAATTAGGAAGACAATAGATAGTAATTATCCTGCGTTCTGGACTCCTAGCCCGTCGTATGGTAAGCATATTTCTCCTTCTATTAAAAAAAATCTTATTTTCAAGTAAAATTAAATTAAAATTAAAATTAAATTAAATTAAGTGAGGTGCAACCCCGATGGTGTCTTGTCCAATGGCTCCTACGATCCAAACGAATTCTTCATCTATCCCGTAAGCGTTGTCTTACTACTGTTTGTTTAATATTTAAATTTCGAACAATATACTATCTAAAAGAACGAATTTCGACATACTTGGCACAAATCTGTGGCCGTATGCAAGAACGGTTTTCCAGGAAAATGTGACGTCATTAGCGTAGGCGGAGGTGTTTTCCAAAAATCCTCCGCCTACGCTAATGACGTCACTTTTTCCCGAAAAAAAAAAACGGTTTTCACGTTGTTCTTGCATACGGCCACTGCAGTCTATCGAAATCGCTTTCTATCAAACATCTCTAAGCTGAGACTAATTTTTGGAACAATCGATCGAAATTGGAACGGTTCCTCGGATCCTACTTAATATTCTTTCCGTTGTCTGAGAAGAACGAGTATGCAAATTATCCTTGATTCATTTCTTTCGCTCATCAGATCCTTGATACATCGGCACTCCAATTCAACTGCACTGGATCGAATGGAACCATTCTATTGTGAGCACAGTTTAATTCTAATTTTCTTATGCGGTGTTACATTTCGAAACGGGTGACGCGTCCGTCAACTTCAATTTCGGAGTGTTTTGGGTCTCGAGTGGAAAACCCTGATGGGTCATGAAATTACTGTAAAAAGTTACGGTAGTCAACACATATTGATCGATGGTTACGGTAACTTCTTACCGTATTCCAATTGTTTATCAGGGTTTTCCACTCGAGACCCACCACACTTCAAAATTGAAGTTGACGGACACGTCACCCGTTTCGAAATGTAACACCGCATTACACAGTATACATCAATAAATGATACTGTGTTGCATAAGAAAATGACACACTGTATAATACCGAGTAAATACCGAGACAACGGGCGCCTGCACTTTCTCTTGCCTAACTCTCCATTACCTCTCCACTTCCTCACACCTAACCCGTCCGACCTTCGCCGCGCTGAGTTGATATTTAAAAGAGATCGTTGCATAGTTTCTGAACTATGCAACGATCTCTTTTAAATATCAACTTGCATAGTTTCTGAACTATGCAAAACATGAAGTAGTCAGTGCGGACGCTCTCGTGCAAATAAAACAATCAATTTTTATACGCTTAATAATAGTTATGAGGTTTGGCGGTATCAGAAATTCCAGAGTTCTTCTTAGAAATTTTAAATTTAATTCCAATAATCGATAATAAAATTCACAGTGTGCACATCTTTATCAGAAGTAGCACCATAACATCGTATGAAAATTGAAAAAGGATAATGCATCCACATATGCATTTTTGTTGGCAAAAAACGATTTTAAAGTGTTTTCATTGTTTTTTTTTTCGATTTTTAAATAATTTTAAAATTTCAAAGAAGAGCTCTGCAATTTCTGGAAAAAAATCATCCCTATATGAGGTGCCTCCTGTAAAAATTAGGACCTGTTCGGTGAGTGTGACCTCCGGGCAGTTCTTTGTAACCGGCGCTTTTCTTGAAGTGATCTGACAAGTGTGTGTGGCATTGCGATGAGATACATGTGAGGGACAAACTGTAGCCAGTTAAATCCATCATCGTGGTATGGAATAAAGGAAGGTAAATGCAAACTTTGCGAATGTGAATCGCTTACAAGGGAAGTGTAAGAAATATCTTTTAGACCTATAGACGAAAGTATTTTTCCTCGTTAGCTATAGGCAATATAAGGTCGGAACCAAAAAATCAGCGGCTGGCATGCACTTTCCGATTTTATATAATTAATCAAATTTTGTACATTCGAATGCGCTGTTTTCATTCTGTTTAGGCTATGAAATAAGACACCCCTGATACAGCCCTTGACAGAGCAGTGAGATCATGACAACGTGGTGTAGCGGTAACGTGTTCTCTTCTTGATCACTATGTGGGTTGTTCAAATACACCTATGAACATTTTTCTTTTGCTAATTTTTAAACGTTCCGGACTTGTAATTTTGATCAGAAAAAAATTTAAAATCTTTTTCACAATTTTTATGTAGCTGTTGAACTTGAATTTCATCATTTAGGAAAACAAAAAATAAAGCAACATCAAACTTTCTAAACTACTCTTCCAGTCCACAGGGACAATTAATCAGTGAGATTATTTATGAAATACTCCAAATGTGAATGAATAGCCGATTGCAATACGGCAAAGTTATGGACACAGGTTTATGGCAAAATTATAATATTATGCCCGTTGATAGGTTTGGATTCACCTTTGGGACTCCACCGATGTCCCCGTGCAAAGGAAGTGTAGTTTGGAAAATTTGATCAAACATATTTGCAGAAGTTATCAAAATTATATTCTTCCGTAGCAACTTGGTACATATAAGCTCTCTCCCAAAATCAAATTATCACTATGCTAGTAAACGTAATGTTGGACAAGATTGATTTTTTGTTTTCCTAAATGATGAAATTCGAGTTCAACAGCTACATAAAAATTGTGAAAAGATTTTAAATTTTTTTCTGTGATCAAGAAGAGAACACGCTACCACTACACTACGTCGCTATGTTCTCGCTAATCTGTCAAGGGCTCTATCAGGGGTGCCTTATTTCATAGCATACATAGCCTGAAAACAGCGCGTTGGAATGTACAAAATTTGATTAATTATATAAAATCGGAAAGTGCATGCCAGCCGCTGATTTTTTGGTTCCGATCTTATATTGCTTATAGATAGCTATCGAGGAAAAATACTCTCGTCTATAGGTCTAAAAGATATTTCTTACGCTTCCCTTGTTAGTCAACTTAGTCAGCGTACAATTTTCTCTTCCCAGAGTTGGGAATAAGGGAGAGTGGTGGTGCTCACTATTAATCTCTACACGTCCCTTGCTTGCTAATCACCAGTGGCCGTATGCAAGAACCGTTTTCCGGGAAAATGTGACGTCATCACCGTAGGCGGAGGCGTTTTCCAAAAATCCTCCGCCTACGTCACATTTTCCCGGAAAACGGTTTTCCCGTTGGTCTTGCATACGGCCACAGGAGCGAGGGAAAACCAAAGAAAATAAGGATTGAGCAAAATGAGTAACAACCATTTTGTGAAAGAACATTTGACAAAATGAAAGTACATTTGACAAAATGCATTACCGTATTATGCACCACTTCTAGTAAACTTACGTTTAACTAGTCGTAAACTTGTAAGTCTACGGCTAGTGGGAAATATAAGTAAACTACTAGTTTGAAAATACCAGCGTGGGCGTTATTCAATTCCTCCGGTGGTATATGTATACCACCATCTGGCATCAATATTCTTGAAGTCATCACGCCAACGAACACTGGGTTGACCTTGAGGTCGACACTCTTGGCGTTGTTATATGGTATCCACATAGTACATCTTCTACCCTATATCTCGCAATCCTTTTCTCTTATACGAAACGCCAATTTGCATTTTTTCTTAACGCTTGAATAATGTGATTTGCCTTTACTTCTCTTATGAAATTTGTCATAACTTTGCATTGCAGTGCCGGGATGGCAGATATGGAAGGCACGACATGGATGACAAGAAGTTCCAGTATCACTTGCAGTAATCACAATATGTTTGTGTATCTAACTGAAGATGGAGTCTACGAAACCGTACCAGCGGAACAAAAACTCTACGCTTATTGCGCAGTCGAAGGTACCGTCTTCTCCGGTTTTACAGAGTAATATTACAGTAAGTAGCGTGGCAAAAGCAACTTACTTTTTCAGTTTCATTGTTGTTGCTGTTTCGCTAACGAAAAACTGTAACGAAAAAGTAAATAAAAAGTGAGTTGCTTTTCGCGCGCTACTTACTATGTACAATATTACCCTGCAAAACCGGAGTTTCATATCCAATCTTCTTGATTAATAAGCGCATTTGTTGACGGGTAGAATTTGCAAGAAGCAAACTCTACATTTCGAACTTGGTCAAAATAAGTTACACTGTTTGCAGTTTGTAAACAATGCATCCTACCTCCGCCATCCGACGACACATTGCCCAACGTAATCTTTGAGCCTGGCAATGAGACTTCATGCGCTTCCATCACCGTAAATTTGTTTTTATTCGAATATTAATAAATTACACAAGATTTTTTTATTTTTCGAAAAAAAGAATTCCATCAATGAAGCAACAAAGATTTTGTAGTATTTTCATTATTTCTGCTGAAAATGTAATCATTTTTATTATGATTCTAGTGTCCGAACAACAAGTATCTTGTGAACAAGAATCTCTACATCGAAGGATCTTCCAGCCAACCCATTTGCGCTATGTTCAACGGAGAATCTCATTGGCAAATACCAAATCGAGATCTTATTGTGAACAGTACATCATGCTTTACTGAATGTACGTCTTTCGCGTCGTAATTATTATGATAATCATTTCAATATTTATCGAATGCGAAATATCTTAAAGAAGGAGACCCTTGAGTTGGCATCTCGGACTCCCATAACGATTAACACTTGGATTGCTGTTTATAAATATTGTATGGAAATTAGCGAGGGACAATGGGAAATTGGAAGATTAAAGTGCGCAAATCGTATAGGCACTCTCTACACGTCTTAAAAATTGTAGTTTCAATACGCATAACAAGCTTTAAAGATGGAGACCCTCGAGTTTTTTCGTGAAAAGACTGTTCGGGTAGAATTATAGAGATTTATCACACGAACCGAACGACACCTATCTAGAAACCCTCGAACACCGTAGATCCATCATAGACATTAGAACTTCTATTAAACTACTTAGAGGCAAATTTAGGATTTCAAATAAGAAAAATCACTATTTCAAAACATATATTACAAGAAATGGGTTGAATTTCTCCAATTCAGGGTCCCGTTTCCAATACAGGCACAATAACTTCTTTTTGCGAGCGGCCCGTTTGCTTACAAAACCCGAAAATAGAATCTCCTTTGATGTTGGAGACTGATCTGCATGTCCTGTTGTCGCCTATTCATACAGATTCTCTTCCCTCCCCCCAATTCTATCGTCCCTTAGGAACACTGATATCTCCTTCTAGGCTCAATCCATATGCACTATTTCATTCCATTCCTTATTTTCTTCATTTGTTTATTTATTTGTTTCACATCATTTGTTCGCTAAATGTGAATAAATATATATATTACACATTTCATATTGCGTTATGATATGTTTCAAGTTTGTTATGCGAATTGCAACTTTTCAGGCAAATAGAGAGTGCCTATCTCTCACTTTCCCATTATCACTTACGCTAATTTCCATACAATATAAACATTCTATCCCATGTTAATCGTTGCGGGAGTCAGTCATACCAACTCAAGGGTCTCCTTCTTTAAACATATTGGGAATCAATGTCAACTATGTCTTTCGGTTCGTGTGCTGAATCTCTATCATTCTACCCGAACATTCGTATTATGAAAAAACTCGAGGATTTTCATCTTTAAATATATATTTGATGTTACCGATGATGAAATCATGATCTAGTTATGGGGTGTTACATTTTCCTTACGCGCGTACCCCGTAACCTCCGCCGTAACGTCTCCGTCGTTACACCGTACGCAAGTAAGGAAAATGAAACACCGCATTACTCATTCACACTTGCGTTGTGTTTCTTTGTTCCTCTGAAAAATCGAAAAATATTGAGATGACTGCAATATCTTCTCAAATATTCTTTACGAATGTCCTCAAGATGAAGATCCAGAATTGTGCTCGAATGTAAGATCATTTTCGGGATATTATAAGCTTATCATTATTTCTGTCTTACTGCTCTCATTTTAGATTTGGACGAAAATGGGCAGCGGCAAAATAATATGCTTAGAAAGTGACCAAACACTGACGTAAACTTTCTGTATTTATAATTGGAGAGAACACCGTTATCTCTAGGTTCCGTTTTCCGTATTCCTATCGATCGATCGATGTCCAGCCATTCTATTGCAACAAAACGACTGGAAGTTGGACTGAATCAAAGATCGTTAAGGGCGGCAAGCTGTACTGCATGGGTAAATTTTCTTTATACTATAATCACCTTAAATTGGAGCATTGCCGTGTACTCTCACAATTTAATTGCTTTAGAGAACGGCAAACCAGAAAAAAATATAATTATTTTTCCACATACCTCACATGATTTCAAGATGCGGTTGAGAATGAGAGAAGTTCTCGTCGTGTAAATATACAGTTAAAAATAAGCTAAATCTTCGCTCTAGCTGCGTTCTCAGCCAAAAATCTCTCTTAAAGGGAGATTGCCATTCAAAAATTTCTCTCCAATATCATTTAATCTTATGCTAACTAAACAATGTATAGTCAATAAAAAATTTTTTGGAACGTTTAAATGTTTTTTTTAAAACAACGGTTACATTAAATCGTTCCGATATATACAGATCATGAACGGCCGGAGCCGATAAACATAGGAAGTATCCAGATCACGCGCGTTATAACACTGTATTTTTCGCTCACAATTTTTTAATCATTTTTTTACTTATGTTTATGATGGCGAAGGCATCAGATAAGTTATATGACCTCAACTTGATTTGTGTGGCAGACTCCCTTTAAAATTGAGGTGAGATAAAAGCATGGGACAATTTCTTTCAGCAAAGAAGCAGACGACTGAGGCACCAATCTCGGACTATACCATTAAAGTATATGTAGTGTGTGGCGTTATGATATTGTTAACTGTTATGGTTATCATCGGAATTATCTGGGGATTGGTATACGCGATTCGCAGACTCGACAATGAAGAGGTACGTTTCACTTGGATAATATATTTTTTTAAATTTTATTTTTATTTTTTTTAAAGTATATTTTTATTTTATAATCAATTCTGCTTGTAAGGATGAGTTCATAATATCACAATATAGGAACTACTTCAGAATAGGGTACCAGTCCAAAATAATAGTGTAAATGTCTAATTTAAACGTCCTTTCATTGCTGTTTATTTCATTTTTCATATCATTTTGGACTTGCCCGGTGTTCTGGTACCCTATTCTGAGGTAGTGCCGCAATATTCATATTCATAATATTGCATGTTATATAACATAAATAGAGTACATTTGCTTGTTTTTTTCTAAATATACTTCATTTTGAAATTCCAAAAAGATAAATATTTGTTGAGGATATGAGCGAATCTGAGTCTGATAATGAGGATGGGAAAATACTGACAATGAGTTCTGCGGGTTCGATCATTTAATAGTTTTTTTTAATAATTGAATATATAATACATATAAGGAGTGGATGTATAGTGTAGATGTGTGAAAAGTGACGAACAAAAAAGGCGAGAGAATGTACAGTACAGCAGATTCCCCCAGTTAAAATGCGGTACGCGGGGTGATCCCGGGTGACTCCTCATATCCCATCGAATTATTACTCTGTGAATATTGAATATCAGGTGTCGAAGTTATTTTTTGTTGTATTACTCTGTGTCTGAACTATTTTATCACATAATGTTTGGAATTTAAAAAAAACAAATAGCTTGATAAAATAAATAATACTGCAAATTACAGTATGACTCGATTAGGGCTGCTATGCAGTGTGGCGAATCGTGATAAACTTTTTTCCCTTATTTTAGCGTGTTTTTAAACGTTTTTCTTTGTTCATTGCATTTATTCCGACTTTAATTTTTTATTGTGCGCATGCGCACAGCAAGTAATCAGAAAGATAAGCCTTTTCATCAGGGCAAACGTGTTTTCGTAAAAAAAACTCAACCAGAAGTGCGCTCCACTATCAACCGCAAACAGACATGCGCACAATACAAAATTAAGGTCGGAATAAATGAAATGAACAAAGAAAAACGTTTAAAAACACGTAAAAATAAGGGGAAAAAAGTTTATCACGATTCGCCACACTACATATTGTGCGTATAAAATGTACTTGCTTAAGACAATGACAAACGGTGCTAACGAACGGAAGTCACAATCGAGAGGCGGGTGAGATGCAGCCTTCTACATCTCTCCGCTGCCTCTCTCTAACCCGGCTGACCTTCGCCGCGCGCTATATGATATATAAAAGAGATCAGGCATAGTTTCTGAACCATGCAAAACAAAAAAGTCTCTTCTACAAATAAAACAAATGATTTTTATACGCTCGATAGCAGCCCTAATCGAGTCATACTGTAATTTGCAATATTATTTATTTTATCAAGCTATTTATTTTTTTTAATTCCAAACTTTATGTGATAAAATAATAGTTCAGACACAGAGTAACACAACAAAAATAACTTCGACACCTGATATTCAATATTCACAGAGTAATAATTCGATGGGATATGAGGAGTCACCCGGGATCACCCCGCGTACCGCATTTTAACTGGGGGAATCTGCTGTATTGTACATGTACAACGAGGAGAAATTTTTCTATATTACTATTCCTTTCTAAACTTTTGAGTAGTAGTTGTATGCATGAACAACGGGAAAACAGTTTTCCGGGAAACTGTGACGTCGCGTAGGCGGAGGCGTTATCCAAAAATCCTCCTCCTACGCTAATGACGTCACATTTCCCCGGAAAGCGGTGTTCCGTTGCTCATGCATACAACCACAGAACAAGAGTCACAGTCAGTCTGAAACTATTCCTTGTACCGGTGATTTCGAACGTAAACATGAAAATTATCCACGAAAAATTAGAAGGAACAGAATCTAACAAATGAGTTAAAGGCACAGTCCGAACAAATTTTACTCTCCGTTCTGGTTACGGTCTATCGTATACAACGAAAGCGTGAGAGTGTGGGCAGAGCGGAGAGTTTCAAATTAGCTCGCGGTGTGTGTCTTTATATTCAAACGCGATGGATCAAAAATCCGAGGTGTTTCGAGATTTCTATGATATCCAGATAGGAATCCTTCTGCAGAGTCTATGCTCGTTGATGAGATATTTACGCAGGTACAAGATATAGCTTTCTTAACTTGTTCGACTTGGCACATTGCAGTTTCCCGACGAGGAGATGAATATCACAGAAAGGGGATTGGTTCAACTTTGCGAGGCATGTACAAAAAATCTATATGTGCATCATATCGATTTATGTTTCATTTACGTGAAGCATATTTTGGCCGTAAATTAGTATTTTAGTAAATCATTCAATTTTAGGCATGGAATAATGGTGATGGTGCATTCCAGTATATAGGAGAGCGAGAACGAGTACTTGAACAAGTACTATGGCAGGTAAAGAACCATGTTTTGTAAATTGCGATGTTTTGCGACCTTGCGACTTTTTTTGGAAATTGTCCCGTTACCTATTTTGTCGTTATCGAAATACCTTATGACAAGATAAAAAAGTGTAATGAAAATATAAATATCTTTGAAAAAGATAGGAAAATCTGAGAGGAATTTTTTTAAATCGACTCAATGATCAATGTGGTTTTAACGTCGACATCCTGTCATAGTGAAACTATTTGTTAAAGCCGTAAAAGGGTGTTACATTTTTCAAAAAGTGCGCACGCCTAAACGACGGAGACGCGGCGGAAGGGGTTACGGCGTTCGCCCGTTTTAAAAAGCTAACACCACCTAACCTCCTCCGCCTCATTTCCGTCGTTACGACGGTGGTTACGGCGTACTCACATAAGGCAAATCGTTACCGATGCCCAACAAACTTTCAGCTCGGACGAAATCGCGCATCTATCGTCATCTTCGTCTACCTATTCCAGACTGTCTTTGAAAGCGTTCAAAATCGTTTTATCCAAGGTTTAAAAAAATAATTTCATGAAAGTATCTACCTGGATGATCAGTGTTGTTTACGCTTTCAAAAACTTAAAAATATTATTTGTTTATTATATATATTTTTAAAAAAAATTCTAAGACGAAGAAAAACTTCCATGCATATTCTTGTAAATGTGAAGTATTTTGTGATTGTTCTTGTTCTCAAAATCAAAACACGAAATCATGAAATCGAATCATGAAAATTAGTTTTTTGTATATTTAATTTGAGCTTCTCAGACTTATTTTTCTTCGGAATCATGATCCTCCAACGAACAGCGATGCATCATAATCCTCATCCGATCATCTCGGATGGATTCATTCTCATGATCTCTGCCAAAATGGAGGCAATCATCGACACACTCGGATTTGAGCCTAGAGATGGAGAGTGTGAGATACATACAGTGTAGCCTAAAAGTCATGGGACACTTTTTCATTTTTTTTATAACTTTTGATCCAGAAAAGCAATCAAGCTGATCTTTTCAGTCAATGTACAGAATTTATCAGGGAATATTACCATGATGTGTTGGTAAAATTAAATTAGTTGACTGATGCGTAGTGATGACGCTATCGAAATACACTTTTTTGAAAAATTACATTTCTTTAGTGAAAGGTCCAGTTCTTCTGAAACATTGTGAGAGTGGAGACCCCCACTAGGGCTGCACAGTCACACAATCCGGAATGGCTCCGATTCCGATTTCAAGCTGTAGCAGGGTCGCAACTTTGACCCCCAAAATTTATAACTCAGCTTCTAGATGTGCTAACGACCCGTTCTATGTGCTAAAATGATGCTAGTGGCGAGTAATGTTTATCCCCAGATTACGGTAGTCATAGCTCGCAATTTGCCCTCAGGGCATAAAATAATTTTTTTGTTGGGAAGACCGATTTTGATACCCTACCGTTCAGAGGGCAGGTCTTCTAAAATTATGGTTCCTGTGCAAGCAGCTTTGTAATGTATCATTTATTTATTTCCTTTATTTTTGTTTAGTTCCAATTCCTTTTAGACCCGTAGCAAAGTTATGCTGAGGTCTACTCGGTTTCAGCGATCAAAGATCAAAATCCAAAGATCAAAGATCGAAGTTCAACAATAGTGTAAAAACTTTTGTGAACATCTCTTACATGCATAGGTACATGGCAAATAAGAGATTTCATCAATACAGGCCCAGGGGTGAGAGCAGTGTGAAAGAAAGCTCGAGAGCGCGCACCGAGTAGTCCTCAGCATAACTTTTGCTACGGGTCTGAAAGGAATCGGTACTCAATCAAAATAAGGGAAATAAATATATGATACATTGCAAAGCTGCTTGCGCAGGAGCCATAATTTTAGAAGACCTGCCCTCTGAACGGTAGGGTCTCAAATTCGGTCCTTTCAAAACAAAATATTTTATGCCCTGAGGGCAAATGACGAGCTATGACTACCGTAATCTGGGGATAAACATTACTCGCCACTGGAATCATTTTAGCACATAGAACGGGTCGTTAGCACATCTAGAAGCTGAGTTATAAATTTTGGGGGTCAAAGTGGCGACCCTGCTACAGCTTGAAATCGGAATCGGAGCCATTCCGGATCGTGTGACTGTGCAGCCCTAGTGGGGGTCTCCACTCTCACAATGTTTCAGAAGAACATGACCTTTCACTAAAGAAATGTAATTTTTTCAAAAAAAGTGTATTTCGATAGCGTCATCACTACACATCAGTGAACTAATTTAATTATACCAACACATCATGGTAATATTCCCTGATAAATTCTGTACATTGACTGAAAAGATCAGCTTGATTGCTTTCCTGGATCAAAAGTTATAAAAAAATGAAAAAGTGTCCCATGACTTTTAGGCTACACTGTATTTAGATTAAGTTGGCAGTGAAAAAAATAGATTTTTCAAGTTTTTTATTAGACCTGCTATGTAAAAATCGAGTGAGCAAAAATCAAACATTTATTTTGCAGCCACGTTGGATTCCGCTCGTCGTGCTGCAGCTCTTCACTTTCTCGTTCTATGGTCGGACAAACCAGAAGTCGATAATGTAAATATAATTTTTATATCATACTTATCACGACAAATCAAATTTCGGCAATCTTTACAAACAAAAAGATGTTGTTAAATATTTTTTGAACCGTAATATTTTAGGGTGCGGCGGCAGCATATGCCAGATTGGGTCTATCCGATTCCTCAATTCGAAGGGTCACAATTGTGAATGAAGTTCGCAAAAACAGATTTAAAGTAAGTCGGATTCGGCTAAATGGTTCGAAAAACTCCCGGTTTACTCATTAAAGGCGTACCACAAGCTAATTTGAACCTCTCCGCTCTGGCAATGAGCTCTCGCTGTCTTTGTCTTCGAGAGAGCGTTGCAAAAGCGGAGGGTGAAATTAGCTCGAGGTGTGCCCACTTTTTTAACTATGTTTGTATCACTTTTGTGTTGTATTTGGCGTGTATCCTAATTGTTTACGTGTCCAATAAATAGACAAATGATTTTTCTTTTATTTTAGGCGGATGACGTACTGAATGAGATCCTCGCATGTCCATCTCCTTCAAAATATGTCATGGAGGTGCATACAATTTATCCTAATACTTATTCCATCTATAAAAATGTATCTATCGTTACATTTGCCTTACGTGCCTAACGGCGAACGGCGTAAACGTGATAGATTTCGCTACGTGTGTCGGCGTAAATTTTAAATGTGTTTTGTCTTGAGTTTAAAAAAAACCTTGAAGATCAATTGGTATACGGTGAGAAGTTATCGTAACCATCGATCCATAATAGCTCACTACCGTATCCTTTTACAGTGTTTTTTTGGTCCATCGGGGTTTTCCACTCGAGACCCAACACATTCCAAAATTTACGCTGACCTAGACGTAGAGAAATATAACAAGTTACGCCGTTACGGCGTAGGCGCAATAATGAAAATAATATAGTAAAATGAAATAATGACGGCGATAATGCCTTTTGATCTCAGCCTATGATAAAGTTTCCATCATAATATTCAGGACATGTTCACTAAACGTGCCGATCTACTCTTCGCCCTTGGATGTGTTCGGCCAATCGAAATGGAATTAGTCTGCTTCAATGTGAGCAGTTGCATTTCATTTAAATGAACGTCATGCAATTTGGGAAAATGTTGAAAAAGCTGACAATAATAGAATAAGTATTGAAGAGTATTATAATAAGAAGTTTGTTTTTTTTGTCATGGAATCAATAATAATGATAATAATAATAATAATAATAATAATAATAATAATAATAATAATAATAATAATAATAATAATAATAATAATAATAATAATAATAATAATAATAATAATAATAATAATAATAATAATAATAATAATAATAATAATAATAATAATAATAATAATAATAATAATAATAATAATAATAATAATAATAATAATGAATTTATCTGATGTTCGAAATTTCTTTTCAGGTCGGATTGCACAATAGCGATCTCTTGCATTACTTCATGGGACTTCTCGAGTGCGGACCTGATGATCTCGAGACACTCGGAGATGTTATTACATTCTATTATGTAAGATTGTTATAATCAACATCATCAGTATTATCACGGGTCTCCGGTAAAAGTGTATGAATGCCTGCTACTAGGAAAAAATTTTTTCTCTCGGATTTCGATGAAAGTCGATTGGTGGATGTGGTTGGGGGTCATGAGAAGGCCTATCGACTTGATTTGGCCAAAATCTCATCTACCACGGAAATTGCCATAACTTGGTTCATTTTCATCGTACAGAGACCGAAAGGGTGTCATTCGAATCGTATTATTATGATCTCCAAAACGTTTTTCGGAACACAATGGCGAAAAACCCGTCTTCAATATGTTTCACCCGAAAAACTGATTTTTTGACTACAAAAGTGAGTGTTTCTCGAAAATTTCTCAGAAACACAATGAATTTTATTGCACCAATGGACTCGCCGTATGTAGTTCATTTGACTTATCTCTGGACCCCCGACATCGAAATACTAAGTACTCCCGGACTTAGTCATTTTTCTGAGAAAAATGGTTTAAACCATAAATGGACCATAAATCGCTTCAAAATGGTCCTAGAAACTATTTCTAAAAAGGAAAATGAAGCTCTCAACGAGCACAACAAAATATGTTTAAATGATCATCACGCTAGACATGATCATTCCCGAGCTATACTACGGTTTAGTAATTTGTGGGAAGAATCATTCCGACTTTCGGCGATTTTGATTTTTTTGTTGTCATCACGTGATAATGTCGATGATGAAGTCGATACTGGAAAGGCCCCCACACCCATCTCCGATTCTGACCCGAATCCCCTCTTTGTGTGCCGTCGATGCTCGGCCGCATTCATTCGCCACTGGAATCTGGAGCGTCACTGGGATAGAGAGAATGAGAGCCAGACCAGACATCAAGCCTGCTCAGAGAATGGACACTAGCCAGATTAAGAACCTCATTCGGACTCTTCTGGCAAAGAAGAAACAAGAAGAGGAGAAGAAGGAAGTGATGGGGGCAGAACCAAAAGAGATGTGCGCTTGTCAAAGACTTAATCCATGAGTGGGAAAACGAGTCAGATGAGGATGGAGCATTCATCGAGGATGAAGTGGCAGTTCACGAGGATGATCGGATTATCACCCCTGACGAGATCCACGATTGGATGCACAACGAGAAGAACGATCTGTTCACGAATGATGCCCCTGACATATCTAGTGAGCTCGTATTCGATCAGTAAATGAAACCGCTGTTGTATTCTCAATTTCTATTCTATGTAAATTTTTTATGTTGTGTGAAAGTAATCTAGCTCATGCTATTTTTGATAAAAATTATGCTACTAAACTCTCGAATGTTTACAAAGATAACAGAAATTCGGAATGATTCTTCCCACAAATGAGTAAATCGTATTATAGCTCGGGAATGATCATGTCTAGCGTGATGATCATTTAAACATATTTTGTTGTGCTCGTTGAGAGCTTCATTTTCCTTTTTAGAAATAGTTTCTAGGACCATTTTGAAGCGATTTATGGTCGAAAAACCATTTTTCTCAGAAAAATGACTAAGTCCGGGAGTACTTAGTATTTCGATGTCGGGGGCCAGAGATAAGTCAAATGAACTACATATGTACCCTATATCTGGTACGGCGAGTCCATTGGTGCAATAAAATTCATTGTATTTCTGAGAAATTTTCGAGAAATACTCACTTTTGTAGTAAAAAAATCAGTTTTTCGGGTGAAACACATTGAAGACGGGTTTTCCGCCATTGTGTTCCGAAAAACGTTTTGGAGATCATAATAATACGATTCGAATGACACCCTTCCGGTCTCTGTACGATGAAAATGAACCAAGTTATTGCAATTTCCGTGGTAGATCACAAAAAATCGATAATCTGAGATTTTGGCCAAATCAAGTCGATAGGCCTTCTCATGACCCCCAACTACATCCACCACTCGACTTTCATCGAAATCCGAGAGAAAAAATTTTTCCTAGTAGCAAAAGGGGTTGATTTTGATACACTTTTACATTAGACCCGTGTAATGTACATGGTCACTTCGTTTTAGACACATCGTTCGAGATTCGCCGCTCAAATGAATAGTCAGAGCTGGCACTTCAAGGTATCGATCTTTAAAAAAAATACATCCCTTATTTTAAATGTTTCCACAAACTTTAAATATGAATAAATGAGATCATTTTAGGAGATTGACAGAATGATGTGTTATGTCATCTCGAACGATCGCTTACTCGAATTTGTCAAGGTACGGTGGATGAAATCGATAACTGCAGCACAGTGTATTTTGCAATCGGCAACAACTGTAAAACATTATCAGGCGGTCTCCTTTTCTCATATTAAAAAATGTTTTTTAGAAGGCCTATATCAAGGAAACGACACAAAAGTACAAGGAGGTAATTTTAAAATACATATAGCACGCTGTAAACTAAAAATTATGCACCAGGGAGAAGCTGAAATGTGCTATTGCAGGAACATTTTTTTATGAATTTCTATTAATGCGATTAATTGTTGCCTTTTTTAAATCGCAGAGTATCGGCCATTTTTATATTGCCTTTGATTTTTGATTAGAATTTTTTTTTAAAAAGGCAAAAAAAGCAAACAAAAAATGCACGACAATTTTTTTATGGAGAGAGTAAAGCGCGCGACTTTACACGAAATTTATTGACTTTAATTCGTGCGCACGGCTCATCAGAATCAATCTATTATATTACATTTTGCAGTGCAAATGCACGACTGCAGATCTATAGTAGCTATTTGATGATTAATTCATCATACCATTTTAGCTTGAAGATCGATGCAATCGATGGATGGAATCATTCACGCGAAGCCGTGATCTTCTCGAGTTCACGATGACTCCTCCCAAGTTCTTTCCCTTGATTATACTTCAGAATGGTGCTTAATGACGTCATCTCTGATCATGACCCACTTCTAATTCGTGATTTTGTGTTCGATAAATACCTACATGTCCGATTTGTCCCTACGTTCACATGCAGTTCGGTCGAACTGCTGCTCAGCTCATATATAATAGTTCCGAGGAGTATAAACTTTTTTCGCATCTCAAAGTCTTAATCATAAGTTTCCGTGATAAAAAGTCATTTTAATGACTAAAGAAAAAGATAAAGAAAGTTTTCAAGTTTTCACGCTCATTTCATCGTATCAGTTCATTTTCCAATAAGGCATCACGATTGCTCGGATTGTAGTCTTCACAGTCGTCACTTTCGCTTACTAGGGAACAGTATTCTTCCCGGATGAATCTACCTACGTAGTGATAATCAGCATAGTCGTCTTAGTCAGAATCAATTTTCAAAGTCTGCTAATTATCGATTTTGTAAAAGTCAACCCCGTCTCATATCCGCCGCATGATTAAAAACTATTCATAGGCGGAGATGTTCCGTCTCTTATCAACCGAACCGTGGCATAGTGGTAAGCGCGCGGGCTCATCACTTTTTGCACACGAGTTCGATTCTCCCGACAACATTTTATGTCTCTCTATGTAATTCAAGCAAGGAAATTGCAGTTTCACCCACCCACCCAGCAATAATTAGTTGGTTGAACATTTATGTTTATATTATTATGAAGTTATTACTATTTTTCCATTATTTAAGGATTCGCAACAAGATAAAGATAACAAAAGACATTTGAAAAAGGTGCAAAAACAGAAAAAAATAGATTTTTGTACTTGATTTTCAAATTTTAAAAATTTTGAATCTCGATACAAAAGTTAATGTGCCTCGATGTAAGTGTCTCGTCCGCACTAAATCTTCTGGAACCATCTGGGTTGACGGCGTCTCGCCTGCGTTCTTCTGTATAGGTATCCATGAACATTTGCAAACCGTTTGCCGACAAACCGTTTGCCAACGTTCATGGATACCTATGATCCATTGCTAGGAACATGGCCATTTTATTAATGCTTTATTAAGATTAATATAGTAAGATGCGGGCTCACGAGATACGATTCGCTCAATGGAGAATCCTAATGGCGACCCAGCTGACCCTAATCGGCTGAATAAAGTTGTTTTAATGTAATGTAATGCAATAGTAAGATTAAGATGCATGATCCCTAAGACTCGATAATACTCGACCCCCCCCCGGGCGCGAGCGCTAGCAATGAGAACTGAAGGTCCATACTTTGGTGTTAGGAGTGTCATCGGCCCTTATTACACAAAACAGCTGAAATTTACTGTTTGTGCCCTCAGGCTATTAGAAAAAAATAATTTAAAGGTGGTGTCCGGCGAATATTTTCGTGAACAAACTGTGAAGACAGAAGTATAGCAAAAGTTATTCTGCATAGAGTACATAGATTATTTTATGCTAATTCAGCTTATTGATCGCTAGAATCATGAATGAATCATGCTTGATGTACAGGCAAAGGCGCGAAATTTTGAAAATAAGAAAGTTCGGCAATAGGTTTCGAACCCGCGACGTTGCGCTAACTAGACAGCACATTTACCACTACACCAAGGGATAGATGACTGGCCACAATAATTTCTTGCATATCACTTATTCCTTGCACAAATGATACATTACGTATTTGGATAGACATTCGAGGGCCTCCATTTTTAAGTGCGAAAAAGTTTTTTTTTTAAATCATAATTTCTCAGGGCTGTATAAACTTCATTAAATTTAACTTTGTTTGACGCTCTCTATCGTGGTAGAGAAAGTATAATTTATGTACATATAATAGTTAATCGATTCGCTTGAATTGACTACGTTAATTATGTATATTCTTTTCCGCACTTTTTTGTGATATCGTTCACCTTGCTTACACATTCATTCTCACATGCTACACTCTTTATCATCTTTCTTGTTAAAATACTTTCGATTTTTGTAGTTCTCCAATACTACTGTTATCGTCGGTTATACACAAACGTACTGTATGCTTTTGCTTGTGTAAAGAATAAGAATAAGAAATATGTCGCCGCATGAATAAATTTCGAAAGTGCGTTGAAAACACAGACCGATATACGAGACATTTCAAAATACACAATTGTAAAAATAAGCAACATAAATATTCAATTTATACAAAAATTTAACAATTTATATAAAAATATACAATTTAAAATATGAAAATATTTTATTATTCATGAATCTACTTTTAAAACTTGCGTAGGGAGAGTTTGAATACATAAAGATAAAAATAGCAAAAATGTTTAGTTACCTTTCCTACGACTTACCAACTTCTTATCCCTCACTGGGGATCGAACTTTCGAGCCGACCAACGGTTCGAATTTGTTAGCCGACCCCTTATGACCTCTTATCCACTAGACCATGGGTCCCTGTTATTTAAAACGTCAAAGGGTCTGCATATACTCACTGGAACCTCTACATATGTACCGATGAATAGCTCCGCCCATTTCAGATGGACCCTACGTATATACCGAGTTTGACTCCGCCTATTTAACTTCGCGGGGTTGGACACCAGATACCCATATAATCACACCCCAAAATCTTTATCAATTCTAGAAAGAAGACTGACAGAAGACGCATCTTCGGTGAAACTCCTGTGACATCCGCCCTCCTCAAGATGATCCACGATGGTAGCGACATCCTCATCATCAACATCATCGACTGCGAAGGCGAGAAGATGAATCAACCTGTTGTTGAATATGATGTTACAATGGATTCAACGATTCTTCCCTTCCACTAAGACCACCAAGTACCTTAGAGAGTAGTAGACCATTCTTGATTGATAGACGTCATCGTCGACGCCCAGAAGAACCACGGTGTCTGGCTCTGAAATGGATTAAAATGAAGTTAACGAATGTCCAAACTACTATGAAACTCTCCTCATGAGGATAATGGTCGATGAGATCGATGATGATCTTCTTAAGAGGCCTGTTCCCTAAGACTCGATCATATTCGACCACCCCCGGACACGTGCGCTAGCAATGAGAACTGGGGGCCCATACTTTGGTGTTAGGAGTGTCACCGGCCCTTATTATACAAAACAGCAGAAATTTCATGTTTGTGCCCTCAGGCTAATAAAAAAAATATTTTTAAAAAAAACGTTAAAAAATCATATTTTTTCAAATTGTTGAGATGAAGTCTAAATATCATTTGCGATGGGTCTAAAGTGCACAGAGCTTGCTAATTCACTATTAGCATCGAATGTGCGTTGATTCCAAAACTACTTTTTTGACTCAAAATTTTGTTTTTTTCGGACAAATCATCCCTTGTTGTAGATTGCTGCAAAGATTTCCGACCAGGTATTGTAGCTTAAGCAATTCTGCACTGATTTCACCTAAAACCGGGTTCTTCCCGTTAGACCATCTTGCCGAAATTTTCGCTCGAATTTCCGTAATCGATGGTTTTCCCTAACAAATGTATTTTCCAAACGTATTTTCCAAACGATTGGTGCGGAATTGTGGTCTACACAAAGTTTCGAGATGAGACCAGTAAAATTCCACATGAAGCCCATCACTTGGATCAATTTGAAAATTTCGATTTTCATGACCCGGGGGTCATGATCCGAAAATTTCAAAATTTCTCAAGTTTGAAATGTTTTCATTTATGTGGCTTATTGTGAAGTACTAATGATGTGAATAATATTCAGCCAATGCTCAATGGCTGATCTATCTTTTCATCAATTTTTTCGAAAATTTTCATTCTGATAGCGTGCGAAAAATCAAAATTGTGTTTGAATCAGTTTCCAACTTGCTTTCTGTAGCATTCTGTCATAGTACTTTACAATGTACATAATCAATATGAAAATCGTTTATTTTCGAAAATTCATTTTTTTTTGCCATGACCCCGGGGTCATGGAAATCGATTTTTCAAAAGTGAGCCGAATGCCGGGATTTCAGTTCTACTATGTTTACTCATTATGAAAATGCACATTGTCATTGTCAGTTGCGCATTGTCACAACATTCGAGTCGACAAACTGCAATATTTCAGAAATTTTCCAAAAAAGTAGGCACTCAAATTTAATTTTTTTTAATTTTCGAAATTAAACGATTTTCATATTGATTATGTACATTGTAAAGTACTATGACAGAATGTTACAGAAAGCAAGTTGGAAATTGATTCAAACACTATTTTGATTTTTCGCACGCTATCAGAATGAAAATTTTCGGAAAAAAATATGAAAAGATAGATCAGCCATTGAGCATTGGCTGAATATTATTTACATCATTAGTACTTCACAATAAGCCGCATAAATGAAAACATTTCAGACTTGAGAAATTTTGAAATTTTCGGACCATGACCCCCGGGTCATGAAAATCGAAATTTTCAAATTGATCCAAGCGATGATCTTCTTGTGTCATTTTGCTCGTCTCACCTGTAAACTGTGAGCAGACCACATTTCCGCACTAATCGTTTGGAAAATACGTTTGGAAAATGCATTTGTTCGGGAAAACCATAGATTACGAAAATTCGAGCGAAAATTTTGGCAAGATGGTCTAACGGGAAGAACCCGGTTTTAAGTGAAATCAATGCAGAATTGCTTAGGCTACAATACCTGGTCGGAAATCTTTGCAGCAATCTATAACAAGCGATAATTTGTCCGAAAAAACCAAAATTATGAATCAAATTAGTGGTTTAGGAATCAACGCAGATTCGATGCTAATAGTGAATAAGCAAGCTCTATGCAACCTGGACGCACCACAAATGATATTTAGACTTCATCTCAACAATTTGAGAAATTATGATTTTTAAACATTTTCACACTTAAATAAATTTTTCTAATAGCCTGAGGGCACAAACAGGAAATTTCTGCTGTTTTGTGTAATAAGGGCCGGTGACACTCCTAACACTCAAGTATTGACCCAAAGTTCTCATTGCTAGCGCACGTGTCCGGGGGGTGGTCGAGTCTTAACGACCATCTCTCTTAAGAGGAAGTTGATTGAACAGGACGAGACGATCTATAAAATGAATAAGAGATTAGAATATATTCAATGATTAGACGTTTGCCAATGTTTTCATCACTTTGTAATCTTTGATCTCTGTCGATGGGGAGGATTGAAGGGTAAAAGGAGGTTAGCAAAAGTTTTTGTTCCATTCTTTCAGAAGTGCATATTCAATTTAATGCAGTGTTGTAAAGTAATGTAAAGAAAAGATACGACTCTCCACTCATTACACACACTCTCGCATCCCCTACGCAAAAAAACATGGGATTCAACACTGCGTACGTCAGAGCAATGCTACACGGAGGCAAATGTAACTATGCATAAAGAAGACTAGATGTAAGGTTCGTACCTTTGACAAATTGAGAAGAATGACGTCCACTATCATCACAGTCAGCCTTGTACCACAGTGACGTCATCTTTGATTGTTGACGGATATTCGCCGATACCACCGCTTGCTCTGAAAATGACTTGAATGATTTAGAGAAAGTTCAAAGATCAACTTGGGAAAGGCAAATCGGGGAAACGAGAGGAAGAAAACCACCGAAAGCTGCAAATGAAACTAACAAGAATAAGAACACGTGGCCAACAGATAATGATGGATCATATGGAAATCGACTACAATAGATGAATGGCTAGACAACAAAATTGTTTGCAAATATAAAAGGGAGAACGAAGATTGATTGGGAGAGACATGGAGAGAGAAGGATAGGGAGGTTGAGGGATACAGGGATACAGAAAGAAATACTTAACCATGAACCAATATTGATCAAAATAATACGAATTACTACACGTGTCTCTTTTGAATCTGGAGGGAATGACAGAGAGAGGAAGGAACCAATGATAGATAAACAATATCGACGGTAGATCACTCCGATCAAAGGATCATCCTATTGTTATGTGATGATTGTTTGATCAGAAAGGAGAGTGTCCAGACAGAAGAGAGTACAGACAGATATAGAGACAGAGTGAGAGAGTATGGATAATTGAGAGAGTACAAGGAAGGAAAGACAGCACGTGAACATGACCTACTATCCATATTGTTTATGAATCGCTGTTCTCCCTCCATTCTTCCCGCCAATTTCATTGACAGCACATGTTTCTCTGCTCTCTATTCATTTATGTCTCTATCCCTCTACCTCTATATCCTTCTATCTCTCCATGTCTCTCCCAATCAATCTTTGTTCTCTCTTTCATATTTGCATACATTGTACTTTTGTTGTCTAGCCATTCATCAATTCTATTCCGATTTGCATATGATCAATCGTTACCTATTCCTGTTCTTGTTTGTTTCATTTGCAGCTTTCGGACGTTTTCTTTCCTCTCGTTTCCCCGATTTGCCTTTTCTATGTTGATCTTTGAACTTATCCCCGGCTACGGTGTCTCTCATCTCTATCGCGAAATCATTCAAGTCATTTTCAGAGCAAGCGGAGGTATCAACGAATGTTTGGAAGGAATCAAAGGACGACGTCACTGTTGTACAAGGCGGACTGTGATGATAGTGGACGTCATTCTTCCCAACCTTGTCAAAGGTAAACCTTTCATTATGTTTCGTTACATTTGCCTCCGTGTAGCATTGCGCTGTCCTGTTGATATACGCAGCGTTGGATCCCATGTGGATAACCCCTAAGCGTCACTGTATGGTTACTGTACGAAGCTACCGAAATCATCGATCAATACTACAGTAACCCCTCTCGCTCACTCTTTTCAACTTGGGACAAAATATCCTATGCACACCTGACGTGGCTCTTTAGAGCAGTAACCTATCTTGCGAAGGGGGATGTGAGAGTGTGTGTAATGAGTGGAGCGTCGTATATTTTCTTTACATTACTTTTAAACACTGCATTAAACTGAATATGACACTTCTGAACGAATGAGACAGAAACTTTTGCTAACCTCCTTTTACCCTTCAATCCTCTCCATCGACAGAGATCAAGATTACAAAGTGATGAAAACATTGGCAAACGTCTAAATATTTAATATATTCTAATCTCTTAATCATTTTATAGATCGTATCGTCCTGCTCAAACTTCCTCTTAAGAAGATCATCATCGACCTCATCAACCATTATCCTCATGAGGAGAGTTTCATAGTAGTTTGGACATTCGTTAACTTCATTTTAATCCATTTCAGAGCCAGACACCGTGGTTCTTCTGGGCTTCAACGATGACGTCTATCAATCATGAATGGTCTAGTACTCTCTAAGGTACTTAGTGGTCTTAGTGGAATGGAAGAATCATTGAATCCATTATAACATTATATTCAACAACAGGTCGATTCATCTTCTCCTCTTCGAAGTCGATGATGTCGTTGATGATGAGGTTGTCGCTATCTTCGTGGATCGTCTTCAGGAGAACGGAAGTCGCAGGAGTTTCTCCGAAGATGCGTCATCTGGCAGTCTTCTTTCTAGAATTGATAAAGATTTTGGGGTGTGCTTATATTGGTATCTGGTGTCCAACCCCGCGAAGTTAAATAGGCGGAGTCAAACTCGGTATATACGTAGGGTCTATCTGAAATGGGCGGAGCCATTCATCGGTACATATGTAGATGGTTCCGGTAAGTATATGCAGACCCTTTGACGTTTCAAATAATAGGGACCCATGGTCTAGTGGATAAGAGGTCGGCTAACAAATCCGAACCGTTGGTCGGCTCGAAAGTTCGATCCCCAGTGAGGGATAAGAAGTTGGTAAGTCGTAGGAAAGGTAACTAAACATTTTTGCTATTTTTTCTTTGTGTATTCAAACTCTCCCTATACAAGTTTTAAAAGTAGATTTTTGAATATAATTTAAAAAAATTTGCATTCCTAAGATTAGCCCCTTGCACAGATTTCTCATTGACGATTAACAAAGATGGCATTTTTTCATAACTGTAAGAAATGAGTGAAACTGGACTATCTTCATATCGATTTTGATCAATATGTTTGTTTTCTGTATAAGAATAGGTACATAGATTGATTTATTAAAATACTAAAAATGTTATATAGTATTATATTATAATTTTAACTAGCCGCGCCTCGCAAGCTCGGCGCGACTATCGGGGGGAAACCCCCCGAACCCCCCCCCCCCTATAATTTTTTGCTAATCGTAATTGTTTAGCGCTGCGGAAGATGTTAAGTAGATCAATACGGTATCATAGGAACTAACGCTAAGACTACCTTAACTAAAGAAACGTCGATGGGGATGAATGGTAACTCAATCGATAGAATGAATAAGTAGATCAATATAGATCGAGCTATTGATCATCGATCTCTCCTTATGTATTTAGTGATTATGTAAAAGTTGCAATTCAGTAATTGCAACTATATCGCGCAACTTCTTGTCTTAATATGCATTTTTATTGTTCTCTTTTCTTACTTCTTTTCTCTCTTCTCCAAGATGCGATAAATATATTATTATTATTGTTATTATTATAAACTACAATATAGTATCATGAGAACTAACGATAAGACTACCTTAAATCGTTAAGTAGATCAATATAGTATCACGGGAACTAACGATAAGACTACCTTAAATCTTTAAGTAGATCAATATAGTGTCACGGGACCTAACACTAAGACTACCTTAAATCTTTAAGTAGATCAATATAGTGTCACGGGAACTAACGCTAAGACTACCTTAAATCTTAAAGTAGATCAATATAGTATCACGGGACTAACGCTAAGACAACCTTAAATCTTTAAGTAGTTCAACATAGTATCACTGGAACTAACGCTAAGACTACCTTAAATCTTTAAGTAGATCAATATAGTATCACGGGGACTAACGCTAAGACTACCTTAACTAAAGAAACGTCGATGGGGATGAATGGTAACTCAATCGATAGAATGAATATGTAGATCAATATAGATCGAGCTATTGATCATCGATCTCTCCTTATGTATTTAGTGATTATGTAAAAGTTGCAATTCAGTAATTGCAACTATATCGTCGCAACTTCTTGTCTTAATATGCATTTTTATTGTTCTCTTTTCTTACTTCTTTTCTCTCTTCTCCAAGATGCGATAAATATATTATTATTATTGTTATTATTATAAACTACAATATAGTATCATGAGAACTAACGCTAAGACAACCTTAAATCTTTAAGTAGATCAATATAGTATCACGGGAACTAACGATAAGACTACCTTAAATCTTTAAGTAGATCAATATAATGTCACGGGACCTAACACTAAGACTACCTTAAATCTTTAAGTAGATCAATATAGTATCACGGGACTAACGCTAAGACAACCTTAAATCTTTAAGTAGTTCAATATAGTATCACTGGAACTAACGCTAAGACTACCTTAAATCTTTAAGTAGATCAATATAGTATCACTGGGACTAACGCTAAGACTACCTTAACTAAAGAAACGTCGATGGGGGTGAATGGTAACTCAATCGATAGAATGAATAAGTAGATCAATATAGATCGAGCTATTGATCATCGATCTCTCCTTATGTATTTAGTGATTATGTAAAAGTTGTAATTCAGTAATTGCAACTATATCGTCGCAACTTCTTGTCTTAATATGCATTTTTATTGTTCTCTTTTCGTACTTCTTTTCTCTCTTCTCCAAGATGCGATAAATATATTATTATTATTGTTATTATTATAAACTACAATATAGTATCATGAGAACTAACGATAAGACTACCTTAAATCGTTAAGTAGATCAATATAGTATCACGGGAATTAACACTAAGACTACCTTAAATCTTTAAGTAGATCAATATAGTATCACGGGGACTAACGCTAAGACTACCTTAACTAAAGAAACGTCGATGGGGGTGAATGGTAACTCAATCGATAGAATGAATAAGTAGATCAATATAGATCGAGCTATTGATCATCGATCTCTCCTTATGTATTTAGTGATTATGTAAAAGTTGTAATTCAGTAATTGCAACTATATCGTCGCAACTTCTTGTCTTAATATGCATTTTTATTGTTCTCTTTTCGTACTTCTTTTCTCTCTTCTCCAAGATGCGATAAATATATTATTATTATTATTGTTATTATTATAAACTACAATATAGTATCATGAGAACTAAAGATAAGACTACCTTAAACCGTTAAGTAGATCAATATAGTATCACGGGAACTAACGCTAAGACAACCTTAAATCTTTAAGTAGATCAATATAGTATCACGGGAACTAACGCTAAGACAACCTTAAATCTTTAAGTAGATCAATATAGTATCACGGGACTAACGCTAAGACTACCTTAAATCTTTAAGTAGATCAATATTGTGTCACGGGAACTAACGCTAAGACTACCTTAAATCTTTAAGTAGATCAATATAGTATTACGGGACTAACGCTAAGACAACCTTAAATCTTTAAGTAGTTCAATATAGTATCACGGGAACTAACGCTAAGACTACCTTAAATCTTTAAGTAGATCAATATAGTATCACTGGACTAACGCTAAGACAACCTTATATCTTTAAGTAGTTCAATATAGTATCACGGGAACTAACGCTAAGACTACCTTAAATCTTTAAGTAGATCAATATTGTATCACGGGGACTAACGCTAAGACTACCTAAACTAAAGAAACTTTGCTAAGTGTGAATGGTAAATCAATCGATAGAAACAGTAAGTAGATCAATAGTGTCACGGGAACTAACGCTAAGACTACCTTAAATCTTTAAGTAGATCAATATAGTGTCACGGGAACTAACGCTAAGACTACCTTAAATCTTTAAGTAGATCAATATTGTGTCACGGGAACTAACGCTAAGACTACCTTAAATCTTTAAGTAAATCAATATAGTGTCACGGGGACTAACGCTAAGACTACCTTAAATCTTTAAGTAGATCAATATAGTGTCACGGGAACTAACGCTAAGACAACCTTAAATCTTTAAGTAGTTCAACATAGTATCACTGGAACTAACGCTAAGACTACCTTAAATCTTTAAGTAGATCAATATAGTATCACGGGGACTAACGCTAAGACTACCTTAACTAAAGAAACGTCGATGGGGATGAATGGTAACTCAATCGATAGAATGAATAAGTAGATCAATATAGATCGAGCTATTGATCATCGATCTCTCCTTATGTATTTAGTGATTATGTAAAAGTTGCAATTCAGTAATTGCAACTATATCGTCGCAACTTCTTGTCTTAATATGCATTTTTATTGTTCTCTTTTCTTACTTCTTTTCTCTCTTCTCCAAGATGCGATAAATATATTATTATTATTGTTATTATTATAAACTACAATATAGTATCATGAGAACTAACGCTAAGACAACCTTAAATCTTTAAGTAGATCAATATAGTATCACGGGAACTAACGATAAGACTACCTTAAATCTTTAAGTAGATCAATATAATGTCACGGGACCTAACACTAAGACTACCTTAAATCTTTAAGTAGATCAATATAGTATCACGGGACTAACGCTAAGACAACCTTAAATCTTTAAGTAGTTCAATATAGTATCACTGGAACTAACGCTAAGACTACCTTAAATCTTTAAGTAGATCAATATAGTATCACGGGGACTAACGCTAAGACTACCTTAACTAAAGAAACGTCGATGGGGGTGAATGGTAACTCAATCGATAGAATGAATAAGTAGATCAATATAGATCGAGCTATTGATCATCGATCTCTCCTTATGTATTTAGTGATTATGTAAAAGTTGTAATTCACTAATTGCAACTATATCGTCGCAACTTCTTGTCTTAATATGCATTTTTATTGTTCTCTTTTCGTACTTCTTTTCTCTCTTCTCCAAGATGCGATAAATATATTATTATTATTGTTATTATTATAAACTACAATATAGTATCATGAGAACTAACGATAAGACTACCTTAAATCGTTAAGTAGATCAATATAGTATCACGGGAATTAACACTAAGACTACCTTAAATCTTTAAGTAGATCAATATAGTATCACGGGGACTAACGCTAAGACTACCTTAACTAAAGAAACGTCGATGGGGGTGAATGGTAACTCAATCGATAGAATGAATAAGTAGATCAATATAGATCGAGCTATTGATCATCGATCTCTCCTTATGTATTTAGTGATTATGTAAAAGTTGTAATTCAGTAATTGCAACTATATCGTCGCAACTTCTTGTCTTAATATGCATTTTTATTGTTCTCTTTTCGTACTTCTTTTCTCTCTTCTCCAAGATGCGATAAATATATTATTATTATTATTGTTATTATTATAAACTACAATATAGTATCATGAGAACTAAAGATAAGACTACCTTAAACCGTTAAGTAGATCAATATAGTATCACGGGAACTAACGCTAAGACAACCTTAAATCTTTAAGTAGATCAATATAGTATCACGGGAACTAACGCTAAGACAACCTTAAATCTTTAAGTAGATCAATATAGTATCACGGGACTAACGCTAAGACTACCTTAAATCTTTAAGTAGATCAATATTGTGTCACGGGAACTAACGCTAAGACTACCTTAAATCTTTAAGTAGATCAATATAGTATTACGGGACTAACGCTAAGACAACCTTAAATCTTTAAGTAGTTCAATATAGTATCACGGGAACTAACGCTAAGACTACCTTAAATCTTTAAGTAGATCAATATAGTATCACTGGACTAACGCTAAGACAACCTTATATCTTTAAGTAGTTCAATATAGTATCACGGGAACTAACGCTAAGACTACCTTAAATCTTTAAGTAGATCAATATTGTATCACGGGGACTAACGCTATGACTATCTTAACTAAAGAAACTTTGCTAAGTGTGAATGGTAAATCAATCGATAGAAACAGTAAGTAGATCAATAGTGTCACGGGAACTAACGCTATGACTACCTTAAATCTTTAAGTAGATCAATATAGTGTCACGGGAACTAACGCTAAGACTACCTTAAATCTTTAAGTAGATCAATATTGTGTCACGGGAACTAACGCTAAGACTACCTTAAATCTTTAAGTAAATCAATATAGTGTCACGGGGACTAACGCTAAGACTACCTTAAATCTTTAAGTAGATCAATATAGTGTCACGGGAACTAACGCTAAGACTACCTTAAATCTTTAAGTAGATCAATATAGTGTCACGGGAACTAACGCTAAGACTACCTTAAATCTTTAAGTAGATCAATATAGTGTCACGGGGACTAACGCTAAGACTGCCTTAAATCTTTAAGTAGATCAATATTGTGTCACGGGAACTAACGCTAAGACTACCTTAAATCTTTAAGTAGATCAATATAGTATCACGGGACTAACGCTAAGACAACCTTAAATCTTTAAGTAGTTCAATATAGTATCACGGGAACTAACGCTAAGACTACCTTAAATCTTTAAGTAGATCAATATAGTATCACGGGGACTAACGCTAAGACTACCTTAACTAAAGAAACGTCGATGGGGGTGAATGGTAGCTCAATCGATAGAATGAATAAGTAGATCAATATAGATCGAGCTATTGATCATCGATCTCTCCTTATGTATTTAGTGATTATGTAAAAGTTGTAATTCAGTAATTGCAACTATATCGTCGCAACTTCTTGTCTTAATATGCATTTTTATTGTTCTCTTTTCGTACTTCTTTTCTCTCTTCTCCAAGATGCGATAAATATATTATTATTATTGTTATTATTATAAACTACAATATAGTATCATGAGAACTAACGATAAGACTACCTTAAATCGTTAAGTAGATCAATATAGTATCACGGGAATTAACACTAAGACTACCTTAAATCTTTAAGTAGATCAATATAGTATCACGGGGACTAACGCTAAGACTACCTTAACTAAAGAAACGTCGATGGGGGTGAATGGTAACTCAATCGATAGAATGAATAAGTAGATCAATATAGATCGAGCTATTGATCATCGATCTCTCCTTATGTATTTAGTGATTATGTAAAAGTTGTAATTCAGTAATTGCAACTATATCGTCGCAACTTCTTGTCTTAATATGCATTTTTATTGTTCTCTTTTCGTACTTCTTTTCTCTCTTCTCCAAGATGCGATAAATATATTATTATTATTATTGTTATTATTATAAACTACAATATAGTATCATGAGAACTAAAGATAAGACTACCTTAAACCGTTAAGTAGATCAATATAGTATCACGGGAACTAACGCTAAGACAACCTTAAATCTTTAAGTAGATCAATATAGTATCACGGGAACTAACGCTAAGACAACCTTAAATCTTTAAGTAGATCAATATAGTATCACGGGACTAACGCTAAGACTACCTTAAATCTTTAAGTAGATCAATATTGTGTCACGGGAACTAACGCTAAGACTACCTTAAATCTTTAAGTAGATCAATATAGTATTACGGGACTAACGCTAAGACAACCTTAAATCTTTAAGTAGTTCAATATAGTATCACGGGAACTAACGCTAAGACTACCTTAAATCTTTAAGTAGATCAATATAGTATCACTGGACTAACGCTAAGACAACCTTATATCTTTAAGTAGTTCAATATAGTATCACGGGAACTAACGCTAAGACTACCTTAAATCTTTAAGTAGATCAATATTGTATCACGGGGACTAACGCTAAGACTATCTTAACTAAAGAAACTTTGCTAAGTGTGAATGGTAAATCAATCGATAGAAACAGTAAGTAGATCAATATAGTGTCACGGGAACTAACGCTAAGACTACCTTAAATCTTTAAGTAGATCAATATAGTGTCACGGGAACTAACGCTAAGACTACCTTAAATCTTTAAGTAGATCAATATTGTGTCACGGGAACTAACGCTAAGACTACCTTAAATCTTTAAGTAAATCAATATAGTGTCACGGGGACTAACGCTAAGACTACCTTAAATCTTTAAGTAGATCAATATAGTGTCACGGGAACTAACGCTAAGACTACCTTAAATCTTTAAGTAGATCAATATAGTGTCACGGGAACTAACGCTAAGACTACCTTAAATCTTTAAGTAGATCAATATAGTGTCACGGGGACTAACGCTAAGACTGCCTTAAATCTTTAAGTAGATCAATATTGTGTCACGGGAACTAACGCTAAGACTACCTTAAATCTTTAAGTAGATCAATATAGTATCACGGGACTAACGCTAAGACAACCTTAAATCTTTAAGTAGTTCAATATAGTATCACGGGAACTAACGCTAAGACTACCTTAAATCTTTAAGTAGATCAATATAGTATCACGGGGACTAACGCTAAGACTACCTTAACTAAAGAAACGTCGATGGGGGTGAATGGTAGCTCAATCGATAGAATGAATAAGTAGATCAATATAGATCGAGCTATTGATCATCGATCTCTCCTTATGTATTTAGTGATTATGTAAAAGTTGTAATTCAGTAATTGCAACTATATCGTCGCAACTTCTTGTCTTAATATGCATTTTTATTGTTCTCTTTTCGTACTTCTTTTCTCTCTTCTCCAAGATGCGATAAATATATTATTATTATTGTTATTATTATAAACTACAATATAGTATCATGAGAACTAACGATAAGACTACCTTAAATCGTTAAGTAGATCAATATAGTATCACGGGAACTAACACTAAGACTACCTTAAATCTTTAAGTAGATCAATATAGTATCACGGGAACTAACGCTAAGACTACCTTAAATCTTTAAGTAGATCAATATAGTATCACGGGGACTAACGCTAAGACTACCTTAACTAAAGAAACGTCGATGGGGGTGAATGGTAACTCAATCGATATAATGAATAAGTAGATCAATATAGATCGAGCTATTGATCATCGATCTCTCCTTATGTATTTAGTGATTATGTAAAAGTTGTAATTCAGTAATTGCAACTATATCGTCGCAACTTCTTGTCTTAATATGCATTTTTATTGTTCTCTTTTCGTACTTCTTTTCTCTCTTCTCCAAGATGCGATAAATATATTATTATTATTATTGTTATTATTATAAACTACAATATAGTATCATGAGAACTAAAGATAAGACTACCTTAAACCGTTAAGTAGATCAATATAGTATCACGGGAACTAACGCTAAGACAACCTTAAATCTTTAAGTAGATCAATATAGTATCACGGGAACTAACGCTAAGACAACCTTAAATCTTTAAGTAGATCAATATAGTATCACGGGACTAACGCTAAGACTACCTTAAATCTTTAAGTAGATCAATATTGTGTCACGGGAACTAACGCTAAGACTACCTTAAATCTTTAAGTAGATCAATATAGTATCACGGGACTAACGCTAAGACAACCTTAAATCTTTAAGTAGTTCAATATAGTATCACGGGAACTAACGCTAAGACTACCTTAAATCTTTAAGTAGATCAATATAGTATCACGGGGACTAACGCTAAGACTACCTTAACTAAAGAAACTTTGCTAAGTGTGAATGGTAAATCAATCGATAGAATGAATAAGTAGATCAATATAGTATCACGGGAACTAACGCTAAGACTACCTTAAATCTTTAAGTAGATCAATATAGTATCACGGGACTAACGCTAAGACTACCTTAAATCTTTAAGTAGATCAATATAGTGTCACGGGGACTAACGCTAAGACTACTTTAAATCTTTAAGTAGATCAATATAGTGTCACAGGAACTAACACTAAGACTTCCTTAACTAAAGAAACTTCGCTAAGTGTGAATGGCACCTCAATCGATAGAATGAATAAGTAGATCAATATTGTATCACGGGAACTAACGCTAAGACTACCTTAACTAAAGAAACTTTGCTAAGTATGAATGGTAACTGAATTGATAGAATGAATAAGTAGATCAATATAGTATCACGGGAACTAACGCTAAGACTACTTTAAATCTTTAGGTAGATCAATATAGTGTCACAGGAACTAACGCTAAGACTTCCTTAACTAAAGAAACGTCGATGAGTGTGAATGGTAACTCAATCGATAGAATGAATAAGTAGATCAATATTGTATCACGGGAACTAACGCTAAGACAACTTTACATCTTTAAGTAGATCAATATAGTGTCACAGGAACTAACACTAAGACTTCCTTAACTAAAGAAACTTCGCTAAGTGTGAATGGTGACTCAATCGATAGAATGAATAAGTAGATCAATATGGTATCACGGGAACTAACGCTAAGACTACTTTAAATCTTTAAGTAGATCAATATAGTGTCACAGGAACTAACACTAAGACTTCCTTAACTAAAGAAACTTCGCTAAGTGTGAATGGTGACTCAATCGATAGAATGAATAAAAAGATCAGTATTGCATCACGGGAACTAACGCTAAGACTACTTTAAATCTTTAGGTAAATCAATATAGTGTCACAGGAACTAAGGTTAAGACTACCTTAACTAAAGAAACGTCGATAAGTGTGAATGGTACCTCAATCGATAGAATGAATAAGTAGATCAATATTGTATCACGGGAACTAACGCTAAGACTACTTTAAATCTTTAGGTAAATCAATATAGTGTCACAGGAACTAAGGTTAAGACTACCTTAACTAAAGAAACTTCGCTAAGTGTGAATGGTGACTCAATCGATAGAATGAATAAGTAGATCAATATAGTATCACGGGAACTAACGCTAAGACTACTTTAAATCTTTAGGTAAGTCAATATAGTGTCACAGGAACTAACGCTAAGACTACCTTAACTAAAGAAACGTCGATAAGTGTGAATGGTAACTCAATCGATAGAATGAATAAGTAGATCAATATTGTATCACGGGAACTAACGCTAAGACAACTTTACATCTTTAAGTAGATCAGTATAGTGTCACAGGAACTAACACTAAGACTTCCTTAACTAAAGAAACTTCGCTAAGTGTGAATGGTGACTCAATCGATAGAATGAATAAGTAGATCAATATAGTATCACGGGAACTAACGCTAAGACTACTTTAAATCTTTAAGTAGATCAATATAGTGTCACAGGAACTAACACTAAGACTTCCTTAACTAAAGAAACTTCGCTAAGTGTGAATGGTGACTCAATCGATAGAATGAATAAAAAGATCAGTATTGCATCACGGGAACTAACGCTAAGACTACTTTAAATCTTTAGGTAAATCAATATAGTGTCACAGGAACTAAGGTTAAGACTACCTTAACTAAAGAAACGTCGATAAGTGCACAGAGATTAAATTTACCCGAATGCCGTTAGTTGGCGAACGATTTGCCCGTATTCAGACAAATGCTAGCCTGTATATGGGCAAATCGGTGGTTTTTAGGCTACCATTTGCCCGAATATGGGCAAATCGTGTACACAAGTATCGTAAGTTGTCAAATCTATTACCCATATTTGGGTAAGTTTGCTCTCAGTGTGTGAATGGTACCTCAATCGATAGAATGAATAAGTAGATCAATATTGTATCACGGGAACTAACGCTAAGACTACTTTAAATCTTTAGGTAAATCAATATAGTGTCACAGGAACTAAGGTTAAGAC
Organism: Parapristionchus giblindavisi; assembly: GCA_943737045.1. Taxonomy (NCBI): domain Eukaryota; kingdom Metazoa; phylum Nematoda; class Chromadorea; order Rhabditida; family Diplogasteridae; genus Parapristionchus; species Parapristionchus giblindavisi. The sequence goes on along the minus strand of CALSFV010000363.1, from coordinate 73,702 downwards.
TACCTTAACTAAAGAAACTTCGCTAAGTGTGAATAGTGACTCAATCGATAGAATGAATAAGTAGATCAATATAGTATCACGGGAACTAACGCTAAGACTACTTTAAATCTTTAGGTAAATCAATATAGTGTCACAGGAACTAAGGTTAAGACTACCTTAACTAAAGAAACTTTGCTAAGTATGAATGGTAACTGAATTGATAGAATGAATAAGTAGATCAATATAGTATCACGGGAACTAACGCTAAGACTACTTTAAATCTTTAGGTAGATCAATATAGTGTCACAGGAACTAACACTAACACTTCCTTAACTAAAGAAACTTCGCTAAGTGTGAATGGTGACTCAATCGATAGAATGAATAAGTAGATCAATATAGATCGAGCTATTGATCATCGATCTCTCCTTATGTATTTAGTGATTATGTAAAAGTTGTAATTCAGTAATTGCAACTATATCGTCGCAACTTCTTGTCTTAATATGCATTTTTATTGTTCTCTTTTCGTACTTCTTTTCTCTCTTCTCCAAGATGCGATAAATATATTATTATTATTATTGTTATTATTATAAACTACAATATAGTATCATGAGAACTAAAGATAAGACTACCTTAAACCGTTAAGTAGATCAATATAGTATCACGGGAACTAACGCTAAGACAACCTTAAATCTTTAAGTAGATCAATATAGTATCACGGGAACTAACGCTAAGACAACCTTAAATCTTTAAGTAGATCAATATAGTATCACGGGACTAACGCTAAGACTACCTTAAATCTTTAAATAGATCTATATTGTGTCACGGGAACTAACGCTAAGACTACCTTAAATCTTTAAGTAGATCAATATAGTATCACGGGACTAACGCTAAGACAACCTTAAATCTTTAAGTAGTTCAATATAGTATCACGGGAACTAACGCTAAGACTACCTTAAATCTTTAAGTAGATCAATATAGTATCACGGGGACTAACGCTAAGACTACCTTAACTAAAGAAACGTCGATAAGTGTGAATGGTAACTCAATCGATAGAATGAATAAGTAGATCAATATTGTATCACGGGAACTAACGCTAAGACAACTTTACATCTTTAAGTAGATCAGTATAGTGTCACAGGAACTAACACTAAGACTTCCTTAACTAAAGAAACTTCGCTAAGTGTGAATGGTGACTCAATCGATAGAATGAATAAGTAGATCAATATAGTATCACGGGAACTAACGCTAAGACTACTTTAAATCTTTAAGTAGATCAATATAGTGTCACAGGAACTAACACTAAGACTTCCTTAACTAAAGAAACTTCGCTAAGTGTGAATGGTGACTCAATCGATAGAATGAATAAAAAGATCAGTATTGCATCACGGGAACTAACGCTAAGACTACTTTAAATCTTTAGGTAAATCAATATAGTGTCACAGGAACTAAGGTTAAGACTACCTTAACTAAAGAAACGTCGATAAGTGCACAGAGATTAAATTTACCCGAATGCCGTTAGTTGGTGAACGATTTGCCCGTATTCAGACAAATGCTAGCCTGTATATGGGCAAATCGGTGGTTTTTAGGCTACCATTTGCCCGAATATGGGCAAATCGTGTACACAAGTATCGTAAGTTGTCAAATCTATTACCCATATTTGGGTAAGTTTGCTCTCAGTGTGTGAATGGTACCTCAATCGATAGAATGAATAAGTAGATCAATATTGTATCACGGGAACTAACGCTAAGACTACTTTAAATCTTTAGGTAAATCAATATAGTGTCACAGGAACTAATGTTAAGACTACCTTAACTAAAGAAACTTCGCTAAGTGTGAATAGTGACTCAATCGATAGAATGAATAAGTAGATCAATATAGTATCACGGGAACTAACGCTAAGACTACTTTAAATCTTTAGGTAAATCAATATAGTGTCACAGGAACTAAGGTTAAGACTACCTTAACTAAAGAAACTTTGCTAAGTATGAATGGTAACTGAATTGATAGAATGAATAAGTAGATCAATATAGTATCACGGGAACTAACGCTAAGACTACTTTAAATCTTTAGGTAGATCAATATAGTGTCACAGGAACTAACACTAACACTTCCTTAACTAAAGAAACTTCGCTAAGTGTGAATGGTGACTCAATCGATAGAATGAATAAGTAGATCAATATAGATCGAGCTATTGATCATCGATCTCTCCTTATGTATTTAGTGATTATGTAAAAGTTGTAATTCAGTAATTGCAACTATATCGTCGCAACTTCTTGTCTTAATATGCATTTTTATTGTTCTCTTTTCGTACTTCTTTTCTCTCTTCTCCAAGATGCGATAAATATATTATTATTATTGTTATTATTATAAACTACAATATAGTATCATGAGAACTAAAGATAAGACTACCTTAAACCGTTAAGTAGATCAATATAGTATCACGGGAACTAACGCTAAGACAACCTTAAATCTTTAAGTAGATCAATATAGTATCACGGGAACTAACGCTAAGACAACCTTAAATCTTTAAGTAGATCAATATAGTATCACGGGACTAACGCTAAGACTACCTTAAATCTTTAAATAGATCAATATTGTGTCACGGGAACTAACGCTAAGACTACCTTAAATCTTTAAGTAGATCAATATAGTATCACGGGGACTAACGCTAAGACTACCTTAACTAAAGAAACTTTGCTAAGTGTGAATGGTAAATCAATCGATAGAATGAATAAGTAGATCAATATAGTATCACGGGAACTAACGCTAAGACTACCTTAAATCTTTAAGTAGATCAATATAGTATCACGGGACTAACGCTAAGACTACCTTAAATCTTTAAGTAGATCAATATAGTGTCACGGGGACTAACGCTAAGACTACTTTAAATCTTTAAGTAGATCAATATAGTGTCACAGGAACTAACACTAAGACTTCCTTAACTAAAGAAACTTCGCTAAGTGTGAATGGTGACTCAATCGATAGAATGAATAAAAAGATCAGTATTGCATCACGGGAACTAACGCTAAGACTACTTTAAATCTTTAGGTAAATCAATATAGTGTCACAGGAACTAAGGTTAAGACTACCTTAACTAAAGAAACGTCGATAAGTGTGAATGGTACCTCAATCGATAGAATGAATAAGTAGATCAATATTGTATCACGGGAACTAACGCTAAGACTACTTTAAATCTTTAGGTAAATCAATATAGTGTCACAGGAACTAAGGTTAAGACTACCTTAACTAAAGAAACGTCGATGGGGGTGAATGGTAACTCAATCGATAGAATGAATAAGTAGATCAATATAGATCGAGCTATTGATCATCGATCTCTCCTTATGTATTTAGTGATTATGTAAAAGTTGTAATTCAGTAATTGCAACTATATCGTCGCAACTTCTTGTCTTAATATGCATTTTTATTGTTCTCTTTTCGTACTTCTTTTCTCTCTTCTCCAAGATGCGATAAATATATTATTATTATTATTGTTATTATTATAAACTACAATATAGTATCATGAGAACTAAAGATAAGACTACCTTAAACCGTTAAGTAGATCAATATAGTATCACGGGAACTAACGCTAAGACAACCTTAAATCTTTAAGTAGATCAATATAGTATCACGGGAACTAACGCTAAGACAACCTTAAATCTTTAAGTAGATCAATATAGTATCACGGGACTAACGCTAAGACTACCTTAAATCTTTAAGTAGATCAATATTGTGTCACGGGAACTAACGCTAAGACTACCTTAAATCTTTAAGTAGATCAGTATAGTGTCACAGGAACTAACACTAAGACTTCCTTAACTAAAGAAACTTCGCTAAGTGTGAATGGTGACTCAATCGATAGAATGAATAAGTAGATCAATATAGTATCACGGGAACTAACGCTAAGACTACTTTAAATCTTTAAGTAGATCAATATAGTGTCACAGGAACTAACACTAAGACTTCCTTAACTAAAGAAACTTCGCTAAGTGTGAATGGTGACTCAATCGATAGAATGAATAAAAAGATCAGTATTGCATCACGGGAACTAACGCTAAGACTACTTTAAATCTTTAGGTAAATCAATATAGTGTCACAGGAACTAAGGTTAAGACTACCTTAACTAAAGAAACGTCGATAAGTGCACAGAGATTAAATTTACCCGAATGCCGTTAGTTGGCGAACGATTTGCCCGTATTCAGACAAATGCTAGCCTGTATATGGGCAAATCGGTGGTTTTTAGGCTACCATTTGCCCGAATATGGGCAAATCGTGTACACAAGTATCGTAAGTTGTCAAATCTATTACCCATATTTGGGTAAGTTTGCTCTCAGTGTGTGAATGGTACCTCAATCGATAGAATGAATAAGTAGATCAATATTGTATCACGGGAACTAACGCTAAGACTACTTTAAATCTTTAGGTAAATCAATATAGTGTCACAGGAACTAAGGTTAAGACTACCTTAACTAAAGAAACTTCGCTAAGTGTGAATAGTGACTCAATCGATAGAATGAATAAGTAGATCAATATAGTATCACGGGAACTAACGCTAAGACTACTTTAAATCTTTAGGTAAATCAATATAGTGTCACAGGAACTAAGGTTAAGACTACCTTAACTAAAGAAACTTTGCTAAGTATGAATGGTAACTGAATTGATAGAATGAATAAGTAGATCAATATAGTATCACGGGAACTAACGCTAAGACTACTTTAAATCTTTAGGTAGATCAATATAGTGTCACAGGAACTAACACTAACACTTCCTTAACTAAAGAAACTTCGCTAAGTGTGAATGGTGACTCAATCGATAGAATGAATAAATAGATCACTATTGTATCACGGGAACTAACGCTAAGACTACTTTAAATCTTTAGGTAAGTCAATATAGTGTCACAGGAACTAACGCTAAGACTACCTTAACTAAAGAAACGTCGATAAGTGTGAATGGTAACTCAATCGATAGAATGAATAAGTAGATCAATATTGTATCACGGGAACTAACGCTAAGACAACTTTACATCTTTAAGTAGATCAGTATAGTGTCACAGGAACTAACGCTAAGACTTCCTTAACTAAAGAAACGTCGATGAGTGTGAATGGTAACTCAATCGATAGAATGAATAAGTAGATCAATATAGTATCACGGGAACTAACGCTAAGACTACTTTAAATCTTTAGGTAGATCAATATAGTGTCACAGGAACTAACACTAACACTTCCTTAACTAAAGAAACTTCGCTAAGTGTGAATGGTGACTCAATCGATAGAATGAATAAGTAGATCAATATAGTATCACGGGAACTAACGCTAAGACTACTTTAAATCTTTAGGTAAGTCAATATAGTGTCACAGGAACTAACGCTAAGACTACCTTAACTAAAGAAACGTCGATAAGTGTGAATGGTAACTCAATCGATAGAATGAATAAGTAGATCAATATTGTATCACGGGAACTAACGCTAAGACAACTTTACATCTTTAAGTAGATCAGTATAGTGTCACAGGAACTAACACTAAGACTTCCTTAACTAAAGAAACTTCGCTAAGTGTGAATGGTGACTCAATCGATAGAATGAATAAGTAGATCAATATAGTATCACGGGAACTAACGCTAAGACTACTTTAAATCTTTAAGTAGATCAATATAGTGTCACAGGAACTAACACTAAGACTTCCTTAACTAAAGAAACTTCGCTAAGTGTGAATGGTGACTCAATCGATAGAATGAATAAAAAGATCAGTATTGCATCACGGGAACTAACGCTAAGACTACTTTAAATCTTTAGGTAAATCAATATAGTGTCACAGGAACTAAGGTTAAGACTACCTTAACTAAAGAAACGTCGATAAGTGCACAGAGATTAAATTTACCCGAATGCCGTTAGTTGGCGAACGATTTGCCCGTATTCAGACAAATGCTAGCCTGTATATGGGCAAATCGGTGGTTTTTGGGCTACCATTTGCCCGAATATGGGCAAATCGTGTACACAAGTATCGTAAGTTGTCAAATCTATTACCCATATTTGGGTAAGTTTGCTCTCAGTGTGTGAATGCACGGCGGTTCAAGGACAGTAGTTAAGAGCGACTCGCAGTTTTTAAAAATCAGGATAAATTGTTCAACAAATGTCTTACCACGAAAGTTCATTATTATATACGGTAATAGTTAGCGTAGGGGGAGGGAGCGACGCGACGCGCTCAACGACGCGCTGCGGTCCCTCCCTCCAAATGCGTTCATCATCGAGTTCTACGAGGTATGTAGCATGCCGAGATGGCTTAGTGGTTAGAACTTTGTCTGGCAATCCGAACCTCGTGGGTTCGAATCCCACCCGGTGCAAAACAACTTTGCCGATTTTTCGTAGTGCGGGAGGCTTCAAGCCAAAGTTAAATGTAGGGATTTCCCTCCAATGAACCGCCGTGGAATGGTACCTCAATCGATAGAATGAATAAGTAGATCAATATTGTATCACGGGAACTAACGCTAAGACTACTTTAAATCTTTAGGTAAATCAATATAGTGTCACAGGAACTAAGGTTAAGACTACCTTAACTAAAGAAACTTCGCTAAGTGTGAATGGTGACTCAATCGATAGAATGAATAAGTAGATCAATATAGTACCACGGGAACTAACGCTAAGACTACTTTAAATCTTTAGGTAAATCAATATAGTGTCACAGGAACTAAGGTTAAGACTACCTTAACTAAAGAAACTTTGCTAAGTATGAATGGTAACTGAATTGATAGAATGAATAAGTAGATCAATATAGTATCACGGGAACTAACGCTAAGACTACTTTAAATCTTTAGGTAGATCAATATAGTGTCACAGGAACTAACACTAACACTTCCTTAACTAAAGAAACTTCGCTAAGTGTGAATGGTGACTCAATCGATAGAATGAATAAATAGATCACTATTGTATCACGGGAACTAACGCTAAGACTACTTTAAATCTTTAGGTAAGTCAATATAGTGTCACAGGAACTAACGCTAAGACTACCTTAACTAAAGAAACGTCGATAAGTGTGAATGGTAACTCAATCGATAGAATGAATAAGTAGATCAATATTGTATCACGGGAACTAACGCTAAGACAACTTTACATCTTTAAGTAGATCAGTATAGTGTCACAGGAACTAACACTAAGACTTCCTTAACTAAAGAAACTTCGCTAAGTGTGAATGGTGACTCAATCGATAGAATGAATAAGTAGATCAATATAGTATCACGGGAACTAACGCTAAGACTACTTTATATCTTTAAGTAGATCAATATAGTGTTACAGGAACTAACACTAAGACTTCCTTAACTAAAGAAACTTCGCTAAGTGTGAATGGTGACTCAATCGATAGAATGAATAAAAAGATCAGTATTGCATCACGGGAACTAACGCTAAGACTACTTTAAATCTTTAGGTAAATCAATATAGTGTCACAGGAACTAAGGTTAAGACTACCTTAACTAAAGAAACGTCGATAAGTGCACAGAGATTAAATTTACCCGAATGCCGTTAGTTGGCGAACGATTTGCCCGTATTCAGACAAATGCTAGCCTGTATATGGGCAAATCGGTGGTTTTTGGGCTACCATTTGCCCGAATATGGGCAAATCGTGTACACAAGTATCGTAAGTTGTCAAATCTATTACCCATATTTGGGTAAGTTTGCTCTCAGTGTGTGAATGGTACCTCAATCGATAGAATGAATAAGTAGATCAATATTGTATCACGGGAACTAACGCTAAGACTACTTTAAATCTTTAGGTAAATCAATATAGTGTCACAGGAACTAAGGTTAAGACTACCTTAACTAAAGAAACTTCGCTAAGTGTGAATGGTGACTCAATCGATAGAATGAATAAGTAGATCAATATAGTACCACGGGAACTAACGCTAAGACTACTTTAAATCTTTAGGTAAATCAATATAGTGTCACAGGAACTAAGGTTAAGACTACCTTAACTAAAGAAACTTTGCTAAGTATGAATGGTAACTGAATTGATAGAATGAATAAGTAGATCAATATAGTATCACGGGAACTAACGCTAAGACTACTTTAAATCTTTAGGTAGATCAATATAGTGTCACAGGAACTAACACTAACACTTCCTTAACTAAAGAAACTTCGCTAAGTGTGAATGGTGACTCAATCGATAGAATGAATAAATAGATCACTATTGTATCACGGGAACTAACGCTAAGACTACTTTAAATCTTTAGGTAAATCAACATAGTATCACAGGAACTAACGCTAAGACTACCTTAACTAAAGAAACTTTGCTGAGCATCGCTCTATCTTCATAGGGGGCCGCTGTGCTCTCTGTTCATTTGTTTCGCCCCCGAAATGATCGCTTCGAAGTGAGCACACGCGACGCGTACGCGACGCACGTTCACTGTGTCACAATTATTACGCCTGTGAATCGTTTCTTTTGCTTGTTTTTGCATCTTGTAACTTATTTTTGTTTTGAATAATGATAATAAATTCGTAAATGTCATATGCAAGCGAAAAGAAGCAGTAATAGTCGCTTTTTATCGCAAAACGGAGGTAGTGAAATGTTGATATGCAAATTTAGGGCGTTAATCGATAGAATTGCGATCGGAGAATGTGCGCATCGTGTTCTCCGTATTCGATTTAGTAAAACTGAATAGAAAAACAAAAGAATAAATCGATAAACGCAAAGTTGAAAATGTTGCAACTTTAATCAATAATAAAATGATTTTAAGGAAATATTTTAAAATTTTGTCCGACAGTTTTCACATTTCGACTACGCTGAATCTAATGGTGAAAACCGCATCGCTCTATCTTCAACGGGGGCTGCGGTGGGAGTGGTTCATTTTTTTTTCGACAGTTATCGCGAACTAACTCGGTTACGGTAGGGGTTATGGTGGTGAAAAAATAAGCGAAAATTAGTCAAGGTATCTGGCTACAATCTGAAAAAAAAACGCCTTGATTGCTTGCGTATGACGGAAGTTATTGATGTTCTACGAAAGGCACTTTTGGATTTTCGCAAAATCACTATCTATATATTAAGGGATAAAGCATCTGTAAAATTGGTTAGTGACGATTCTCGAATAAGTTTCAGCGTCCACTCATAGAGGGAATGTCTTCTATACTCCGATAGATAACTCCCAAGAGTATTGTACATATAAAATAAGAAATAAATAAAGCTCCAGTACGGCTTCTCCCTCACACTGAATGCAACGAAAGAAAACAAGAAACAAAAAAATCATTAATAAATTCCCCTCGGAACGGATGGGAAAAACACGCAGTTCATTAATTTTGCGAAAGAAGGAAGGGGAAAGTTGATACGGAGCAGACACAATCTATCACTGAGGATAAACAATTCAAATTCGAATTCATTTATCATATCAGACTTCGGTCAGATGAATAATGATGCGATTTGCATCCATAGGCATTGACCACCAGAACGATCCCAAAACTCTTCTCACTTCATCTCGCAAACGTACAGGAGGTTGTACAAGCTGAGGATAAACAATATACAAGGTGAAAAAGAATTACGAAGACTTTTATTTCCCCATTATTTCATTTGTGGTACATCAATCAAGTTCATATGGTAGTATTTATTCATCAATAACATGTTCACAATCAACAATTTCTCTCGATTCGCTCTCTCTTTATGACGGGAGGGGGGGGGGGGGTCAATGATTGTTTTTTTGCTTAGATTTTTTTGTTCTTTCTGTGTGTTTTTCAGTGTGAGGACCCGAACTGGAGCTTTATTTATTTATTAATTTATATGAACAATACACTTGCTAGCTAAGAATCGGAGAGTGGAAGACATTCCCTCTATGAGTGGACGCTGAAACTTATTCCAGAATCGTCACTAACCAATTTTGCTGACGCTTTATTAAAATAATAACATAATACTATATAATATTTTTTGTATTTTAATAAATCAATCTATATGCCTATTCTCATACAGTAAACAATCATACTGATCAAAATCGTTATGAAGATAGTTCAGTTTCACTTATTTCTCACAGTTATGGAAAAAAATGCCATCTTTGTTAATCGTTAATGAGAAATCTGTACAAGGGGCTAATCTTAAGAATGCAAATTTTTTTAAATTAAATAAATACTTATATCTCTTTTCTATTTACGTGAATGCGTATACAGATCACAACATTGCGGCGCCATTGAATTATCTGTGTGTTTCTTTTTATTTCAAAACACACCCATTTCGAAAGGGTAGACAGAAGACAATACTACATGTAATATAATACGATAAATATAAGTATTATTAATATTTTTGTTATTATTATAAAAATGTGCATGGAGAGTCATTCGCAGTGAGAACGGAACGTTTCTACTCCCAAGACGAGCACGGCTCAAGAAGTTCGAAGACCTGCTGGCGCGCAAGCACACAGGCGAGCGATTGGTGACAGTGTTCTTTGACGAGTAGCTGTTTATTACTTTATATGTGCAATTAGCAGGGGAAGTTATAAATCGGAGTATAGGAGGCATTTCCTCTATGAGTGGACGATGAAACTTATTCGAGAATCGTCACTCGCTAATTCGACTCATGGTAATTTTACTGTGTTCTTTGAACTGTTCACGATTGAGCAGGCCCGCAATCGTCAAAAATGGTATCGCACTTCCATCGACATCCCATCAAAGAGATCAGCTTGGTCCATACGATCAATCGAACCCACCCAGTGGCCATATGCAAGAACTTTTTCCCGGGAAAATGTGACGTCATTAGCGTAGGCCGAGGCGTTTTGAAAAAATCCTCCGCCTACGCTACACTGAGAGCAAACTTACCTGGCAAATCGTTACCCACCCCGATTACCCTGGCAAACGATTACCCTAAATGTTGATTGCAGCCTTACGCGGTCTTTATGGAGGGAACGAATTGGATGAAAATAAAGGGAAAGGGTAGATCGAATAAGGGGTAACGGGATGTATTGATATAACTAGCATTCGACTATAATGTACTTACCAATTTAACAAAATAATTGGTAATCTTTCTCTCCGAAATGCATGGGTAATCTGAATACCCCGAATATGGGCAAACGAATACCCCGATACACGTTGTTGGGTAACGATTACCAAATATATGGGTAAGATTGCTCTCTGTGTAATGACGTCACATTTTCCCGGAAAACGGTTTTCCTTTTGTTCTTACATACGGCACTGTGGCTCACAGAATAGAGCATGCCGAGTGCGCAGACGGCAAGACTCACCTTGTCCTTGTAGATCCAGGCGTGAAAACAATCAAAGAACAAAAAAATACTAATTGTAAGCAAAAAAAAAAACAATCACCCCCGCCCCGTCATAAGGGGAGAGCGAATCGAGAAGTAATTGTTGATTGTGAACATGTTATTGAGGAATAAATCTTATACCATCTGAACTTGATTGATGTACTACACATGACATAATGGGGATATAAAAAGTCTTCGTAATTATTTTTCACCCTATATATTGTTTATCCTCACAGTGAAAGATTTTCTCTCTCCGCATCAACTTTCCCCTTCCTTCATTCCTTCGCATAAATGCATGAACTGCGGTTTCCCCATCCGTTCCGCGGGGAAAGGAAAAGAAGGCGAGGAAGGCCTATTACGAGATGGAGCGATTCAATCAGCAAAGCATTCGGCGCAAACTTCTCAGCGAGGCAAAGAGCAAGGAGTGGAAAACCGTGCATATGAGAGCTTCCCTTGACCTCTAGACAAATGTGTTGATATCGTTAAATCGTAAATCGTAACCGCGGGGAAAGATGGTTTTCTTTCCTGTTTTCTTTCGTTGTAGTCAGTGTAAGGAAGGACCCGTTCTGGAGCTTTATTTATTTATTACTTTATATGCGCATCTCACTTGCCAGTTATGCATCGGAGTATAGAAGACATTCCCTTTATGAGTGGACGCTGAAACTCATTCCAGAATCGTCACTTAACCAGATCATGGCCATTTTATTAATGCTTTATTAAGATTAATATAGTAAGATTAATAAGGTATAGTATTTTGAGTATTTTAATAAAAATCTATGTACCTATTCTCATACAGAAAACAACTATAGTGATCAAAATCGATGTGAAGCAGGGCTGTGCATGTTTCCTATTTTTTTTTGGGAAAAAATCGAAAAAAAAACATGAGAGGCTAGCGTTAATGCATAGACAAAGTACGCAAATGGTTCATTCGGTGATTATTCACCGGTACTCATTCGACCTAGTGCCAACACATAAGTATTACAATCGAGTAGATTCTCTCAATGAGTTTGTCCAAGCGACAATGGAGAATTAAGAGTGTTAGTCATTTCGTTTTCCTCACTTCATGGTTCGCCTACAAACTTCTTCTTCAAGCCTCGCCTTCCTTAGATTTCTCACAGTTCGTGTTCGATGACATACGCACCCTCATTTGTGTTCTCTGTGACAAAAAAGAACGATGCTCATGCGTTGTTTTCGAGTAGCGGATGTTTTATTTGGCATGGACATGGTTTTAATTGGCAGAAATCCCACTTGTGATCCTTTGTGATCTGTGCACCAAAAAGGGTTGTAATGACAATATGTGAAAACATGTGGCCAAGGTGGAGAGAGAGAGGGAGAGAGAGAGAGAGAGGGAGATGAGAGAGAGAGGAGAGGAGAGAGAGAGAGAGAGAGAGAGAGAGAGAGGAGAGAGAGAGTAGAGAGAGGAGAGCGAGAGAGGAGAGAGAGGAGAGAGAGAGAGAGAGAGGGAGATGAGAGAGAGAGGAGAGAGAGGAGAGAGAGAGAGAGGGAGATGAGAGAGAGAGGAGAGGAGAGAGAGTAGAGAGAGAGAGAGAGTAGAGAGAGGAGAGCGAGAGAGGAGAGAGAGGAGAGAGAGAGAGGAGAGAGCGATAAAAAGGGAGTGGAGAGAGGTAGGGATAGTGATATAGCGAGATGGCAATAATCAACACGATAAAAGACAAGAAACTAAACTAAATGGCATTTTATGAGTTATTATCAGTTATCCACCATTGTCTACGGTTTCGAGAGAGGTTTCATTATTGTCTTCATCTTGTTCAAATTACCTTTTTTTTTTCGTCCTTGAAAATATCCGAATATTTGTTTCAATCTATTTGAATTTTCTAAGAGAGATAGATAAATTTATGATTAATGAATAATGTTGTCTATAACTGTGTATTTAACAGTATTTTACGATCAACCTGTATGAACTAGTTCATATTGTCCGTATAAAATGTACTTGCATAATAAAATGACAAACTGTATGTAAATAACGAGACAATGGGCATTTACATACAGTTGCACTCTCTCGCATAACTCTCGATTACCCCTCCTCTTCCTCTCACCTAACCCGTCTGACATTCGCCGCGCTGATTTCATATTTAAAATAGATCGGCATAGTTTCTGAACTATGTAAAATAGGAAATAGTCATTGCGGACTCCGTACCAATAAAACAATTGATTTTTATACGCTCAATATCGCTTTCACAAATATTGTTCAATGTAATCCCTAATTTCTTTCGCTCTATCATATTATTCTCTAATCATTTTCCACATTATTTCAAGGAACCATGCCCACTCCCAGTCTTCAAGGTAAGACAGCCCTGGTTACCGGGGCTTCCAGAGGCATCGGCAGAGGCATCGCACTACAGCTCGGTCAAGCAGGTATTCTAATTTAATTTAATTTATCATACATCAAAAATATGCAACTATTCTTAATGATTTATATTTGTAACTTCGTGCTTGTTAATGATTTGGTTTTTATAGTACTGCCTATTACAGAATTAAAACTGTCCGAACAATACAAATTGCGCTATTTGCCGCGCAATACTCAGACTCCGCCCACTTCTTCGCGCAACATACCATTTTCTCTTATTTCATCGATTTTTATGGCTTCTTCTCGTCATTTAATTGGGCTTTCAGCAAAAATAAAATTATATGCATTTACAAAACGTTCGGAAAAACCTCCCGAAATTAGGCGAAAATTTTGGAGTGCGTTTTTCTCAACGGTGGAGAAGTTTACTATATTCGGCATTTGCGCGATGTATGCAAAACTTTTGTAATTCTATAATAGTAATGCAAGGACATGTTTCAATCGCGAACTATCGGGTCGTGATTACTAACAAAAAACTTTTAAAAAACAAAAAAAATTCAGGAAAGCTTAACGAAATTGCATACAAATTGGAATTGGAACCCGGGTGTTCATGTTTGCCAGACAAGGCCGTTCTCCACTCGTCCATGGAAGTATAAAATGCTTGACAATAGAGTCCCGCTCGATAGCCCTCCTTAACGGAGGCATGCATATTCTGCACACGGCGTGCCGTCTTATTTTTATTCCTTATCATTTTATAGATTAAAGTAACTGAATGCTAGCAAACTACTAGCCGTACTTCCACCATTACCAATTGATATCAACTCTAGGAGCCACAGTGTACATCACCGGACGCGAACCCTCTCAGTCGCTCCAAGCAGAGTTCAAAGACTCACTTCCAACACTGGAGAAAACCAAACAAGGTTCGTTATATTTCATAAATCGATCGCTGTCTACAAAATGAATAGCATAAACTTGTTTTTTTTTCTGAAAAGCTTCTGACGACTTCCACATATATTCGATGACGTCATAATACAAATTTCGCCCTTAAATACTGCTTGTGCAGATATCGAAGAGCGTGGAGGCAAGGCCGTAATGATCTACTGTGATCACTCCAATACTCAATCGATCAAGGCTCTTTTTGAGAGGTTTTCCATTTGCTAAATGGATAATACTGCGAATAACTTAATTTAAGAATCGAGGGTGAAACGAATGGAGCACTAGATATTCTCGTGAATAACGCATTCTCGGCTGTGGCTGTGAGTTGGTGTTGTCAAACATTGCCTGTCCAGTGTCTATGACCAGGGCCGAAACACTGGATCGTTTTTATCTCAAGATATCTGTCTTTACATAGTTTCTTTTCTAGCACAACCTACTTTATAAAACCATTCCTTCATTACTTTAGCTCTAATTGCGAATGGAAAGAAGAGACAATACGGAATTCACGTCGTATTTCTTTGATAGTTAGTAAAACGAGTGGCCATAGACTTTCTTTGTTGAGTGGGTGTTTTAGCTTTCAACGCTAAAGAAGACTCTAAATTGGTGCTAGAGTTCTTCTCTTCTTTTCTTTACGGTATCTTTACAGAAGATCACTAAATAATTATTTACGTACACGCGTTTTTTTTTCAAATCATCTATTTTATCTAAGCTGCAACTCAATTTATGTATTGAAACATCTAATGAAAAAGTCAACAAAACCGAATTTTGAAATGTAATAAGCAAATTCAGGACATAAACAATTCCGGAGGGAAGCCATTCTACGAGATGGACCCGGAAATGTGGGATTCAGTCAATAATGTCGGTCTGAGAAACCATTACTATTGCTCGGTCTACGCGAGTAGAATGATGACCAAGAGGTTTTAGTCTAGTTTTTTTTCTCAAAACTCTTATTTAGAAAAAAACAGTTGGTTTGTCCTTACTCTTGTTAACGTTCAACAAAGATACAATGTATTCTGAGTGAAACTGGATTACCTTCACGTATTTTTTGCGGTGTGTTCTACCCCGTGGTGTACCTACGGGATGAGACGGCGTGCCCCGTGAGAAACAAAACACCGGAATTTATGACAAAGGAAGACCATATTCCAGACACGATAAAAGTGAAAATATTTTTTTAATTTCAGAAAGTCAGGCCTTATTATTAATATCTCTTCCGTCGGAGGTCTTCAATACGCTTTCAACGTCGCCTATGGGTGCGGAAAAGCTGCGGTAAGTAAGAATACATTCATATATAACATATTAGATGCCCATGCTATGCAGATTGTTTACTTTGACCCTGAATATGGTTGAGAATATAAATATATAAATAAATAAATAACGCATCTTGGAAAATGTAGAGAGAAGTTATAAATACATCGCTACATTTACCTTTTGTTACACTGTGAAAACGTCTCAATATGTATTCGTATTTCTACATTGTTCATTCAACCTTGCTACCTCGTTGTGGTATTGTATTTATGTGTCCCTAATTTCTCTATTTATCTCATTATCATGTCTGAAACCCGCATAGATATAATATTATTATTAATATAGATGATGGCAGTTGCTTTCAGCTCGACCGCATGGCCGTAGATATGGCGGTGGAACTGAAGGGCACAGGAGTGACCGTACTCTCGATTTGGCCGGGTGCCGTGAAGACTGAGGCCGCCGAAGTATTCATTTCCAGCGGAAAGACGCAAGAAGTCGTCAAGGCACCAAAAGTGAGATTTGATTGTGAATTTAACGCGAGACTAGAAGCTACTAATATTTTTATGCCCAACTAGACTTTTTTCAATATTGTACGCACAGTCCGCTGCATTTCAGCACGAAATAGATTACTTTTTTGAAATTTAAAAAAGGAGAACCTCGAGTGTTTTCGTGACCAGGGATGGGCGTAAAATGAACATTTTACGGATCCGTAAAAACGTAAAATTTACGGATTCAAAATCCGTAAAATTTCGTAAAATCCGTAATATCCGTAAAATCTTTAAAACATGCTTGTAGTTTGACATTTTCGTATTATAACAGTATTAATCAACGCAAAAATTAATAACAATGAAATTGCACGTGAAATAAAATGAAAAAAAGTGGATCTGTGCTATTGATAATTAGTCGAAACCACATCACTGGATGCTCTCATTGCACTTACATATGTAGGTGAATTCAGAAATTTTTATGAGTCGACTATGTTCAATAAGAACACAGTTAAACTACTCATAGAACTGTTGTATGTTTTTGCGATCAAAAAACATTTTTTGTTCAATTTTCTCTTATTTTTAAGGATTTATTCCTTTAAAATATTTTACGGATTTTTATTTTACGGAATCCGTAAAATAAATATTTTACGGCCAATACCGTAAAATCCGTAAAATCCTTAAACGTAAAATCCCATCCCTGTTCGTGACTAAACTGGAATAAAATATTATAAAAAATATTTTATTCTTGAAATGTTGTAGGACATGATTGAAGAATCATTCAAAACGGGAGAAAGCACCGAATACACTGGAAGATGTATTGTCCACCTGGCTAATGACCCTAAGGTGAGCGTCATCATGACTTCTTTTCCTAATTATGGATATATCTATAATATCATTACATGACTCCCATCAACGAATCAGTTTGTATCATGGAAAGAATCAAATTGCACAAATGGTATTGTAAAAAAATGACTGTGCAGCCCTAGTGGGATTCTCCGCTCTCACTGTGTCTCAGAAGAACAGGACTTTTCGCTAAAGAAATATATATTTAAAAAAATTGTACTTCGATTGCATCATCATTACGCAACAGTGAACTGATTTAATTACACCAACACATCATGGATGTCTTCCTTGTTAAATTTTGTACATTGGCTCAAAATATCAGCTTCATTGATTTCCTGTATCAAAAGTTATTAAAAAAATGAAAGTGTCCGGAGACTTGTTGCCTACACTGTATCATATCCATAGCTAACAACGCACAGTACCGAACCTACCGTAATATGTCAGTACGGTCTTGTATAATACACTGGAAGATGTATTGTCCACCTGGCTAATGACCCTAAGGTGAGCGTCATCATGACTTCTTTTCCTAATTATGGATATATCTATAATATCATTACATGACTCCCAACAACGAATCAGTTTGTATCATGGAAAGAATCAAATTGCACAAATGGTATTGTAAAAAAATCTACCGCATATCAGTTTCACAATACAGCATTTACAGCGAAAAATTTAATGTTTTCTTCATACGTCAATTAGGCAAGCCAGGTAATGCTCAAATACATAAACTATTTTAAACTAGTAATCGCGTTTGGCAACATGATAAATATCTGTTGCAGGTGAACAGTAAGACGGGCAAGATCCTCTTCACAATCGACATCGCGAAGCATTATGGATTCAAAGATATTGATGGTATGACTAATGATATTAAAAAATGTTGAAAAGAAAAACAACATGGAAAACTCTTTTCTTACACACTCTCGCTATATTTCTTCTCCGTTGGGTGTTTTTGAATACCCCCTAAAAATATTACTAGAAAAAAATTAAAGATAGAGACCCTCGAGTTTTTTTCGTAATAAGACTGTTCAGATAGAATGATAGCGATTCATCGCACGAATCGAAAGAATATTTGATATTGATTCCCGATATGTTTAAAGCACACTATGCGCATTGAAAGTACTACTTTCAAGGCATGTAGAGAGTGCCCATCTGATTTGCATACTTCGCTCTCATTTTCTCATTGTCCCTTACGCCAATTACCATATAATATAAGCAATATTTTTAAAGTAATTATTAGAAAATAAGAAAAGGCAAGTGAAGAAAAATGCCTTCTTTTGCACATATGTACGCAAAAAATCAATAATTTTGCTTTTTTGTCTTTTTTCAAAAAAACTTTTTCTGTTTTCAGGCGCGACACCAATGGATATGCGATCTGTCTCACTTGCACTGAGGTATTTCGGATGGAGAAAACTCGCCGCCCTCACTCCATCCTGCCTCAGAATTCCCCTCTTTCTCATGTACTTTGCCGGTTACAAGTTTGACTGATCTTTGAACTTTGAACTTTGATATTTTGTAAAATCATCATTAAAAATCAATATTTCATTGTACTTTTATAAAACATAATTTATGAGTGCATTTTATTCTTTGATTTACTTATACCATCTTGAGCAGACACTAAAGGAACAGAAAGACAAAAAAGAGTAGGCCTCAGCTTAACTTTTGCTACGGGTCTGAAAGGAATCGGAACCAAACCAAAATATGGGAAATAAATATAATATATGATACATTGCAAAGCTGCTTGCGCAGGAACCATAATGTTAGAAGACCTGTACTCTGAACGGTAGGGTCTCAAAATCAGTCCTCCCAACGAAAAAAAAATTTTATGCCCTGAGGGCAAATTACGAGCTATGACTACCGTAATCTGGGAATAAACATTACTAGCATCATTTTAGCACTTAGAACGGGTTGTAAGCACATAAGGAAGCTGAGTTATAAATTTTGAGGGTCAAAGTTGCAACCCTGCGCAGCCCTGCTACAGCTTGAAATCGGAGTCGGAGCTATTCCGTATTGTTTGACTGTGCAGCCCTAGTGGGATTCTCCGCTCTCACTGTGTCTCAGAAGAACAGGACTTTTCGCTAAAGAAATATATATTTTCAAAAAATTGTACTTCGATTGCATCATCATTACGCAACAGTGAACTGATTTAATTACACCAACACATCATGGATGTCTTCCTTGTTAAATTTTGTACATTGGCTCAAAATATCAACTTCATTGATTTCCTGTATCAAAAGTTATTAAAAAAATGAGTGTCCGGAGACTTGTTGCCTACACTGTATCATATATAGCCAACAACGATCAGTACCGAACCTACCGTAATATGTCAGTACCGTCTTGTATGCCACCACGGTTATTGATTATTTGTGCATTATTAATATTTTATTGATCTCTTTTCCGAACTAGATGAATATATTGATCTTGTTTACGGATAAATCAACGGGGGGGGGGGGGGGGGGGCGCCCGTTTCGGCAACGAGTTATAAATCGGTTGGGAGAAGGTCTATGGAAACAAAAGTTGTACCATTGTTATCAGTAGTGGTGTACGGTATGGTACTACCGTAACCATCGGGAATCGTGAACTGATTTTTTAGTCGACCTATGACCATGGTTGAAAATGGCCAAAGTCGAAAATGCATGATGACCCGAGATCAAATACTAGTTGCAATTATATCAATAGTGAGCCAACATTTATCTTTTTGAATACCGTAACCCGAACTACCATAATCTAGCTACCGTAACCTGCAATGATATGGCGAAATGCACTTCAAATCCCGGTTTGATTACGGTAGTTCGGGTTACGGTAACCAGAAAGATAAAAGTTGTCTCACTATTGATATTATGGCAACTGGTATTCGGTCTCGGAGTATCATGAATTTTCGACTTCGGCCATATTCAACCATGAACCCCGGGTCATGGGTCGACTAAAAAAATCAGTTCACGATTCCCGATGGTTACGGTAGCACCATACCGTACACCACTACTGATAACAATGACACAACTTTTGTTTCCATAGACCTTCTCCCACTCGATTTATAACTCGTTGCCGAAACGCCCCCCCCCCCCCCCCCAAATCAACAACCATAATTAAAACGAACAAGAACAAATTTATTCAACCGGTCAACGCAGCGTGTGAAACCAAGAGAGTATCAATAGCTAGAATTATTAGCAACAAAAAACACAACAAAAACAATCACAAAATAATCTTTACAAGAATCTGACAATCTTACAAGAAGTAGATATTCAACAGCTCAACGACCCCTGAGAATCGGTACGGGGATTCTATTACCGTAGGTCGCAGTATATAGCACAAGGAATAGAAATAGAACACAGAATGATGGAGAATGCACCGGCAATATGGGGTCATACATGAGCCCCCTCTAAATTTTGTGATTTTCGAAAAAAATTTGAATGCGTCATTATCTTTGACGGAATGAATAAATAAATATTAATAATACTAATGAACATTGCAGACGCAAAGCGCCACCACAAACTATGCCGGCTTCACTGAAGAATGGCTCGAACTCCAACACGGCCACGAAGCATTCTCAACATTGAGAGCTCAAGTATTCATTGATTTATCGTTTTATTGTGATTTTATTGATTACCCACCCCATATTGCCGGTGCATTCTCCATCATTCTGTGTTCTATTTCTATTCCTTGTGCTATATACTGCGACCTACGGTAATAGTATCCCCGTACCGATTCTCAGGGGTCGTTGAGCTGTTGAATATCTACTTCTTGTAAGATTGTCAGATTCTTGTAAAGATTATTTTGTGATTGTTTTTGTTGTGTTTTTTGTTGCTAATAATTCTAGCTATTGATACTCTCTTGGTTTCACACGCTGCGTTGACCGGTTGAATAAATTTGTTCTTGTTCGTTTTAATTATGGATCACAAGTGGGATTTCTGCCAATTAAAACCATGTCCATGCCAAATAGAACATCCGCTACTCGAAAACAACGCATGAGCATCGTTCTTTTTTGTCACAGAGAACACAAATGAGGGTGCGTATGTCATCGAACACGAACTGTGAGAAATCTAAGGAAGGCGAGGCTTGAAGAAGAAGTTTGTAGGTGAACCATGAAGTGAGGAAAACGAAATGACTAACACTCTTAATTCTCCATTGTCGCTTGGACAAACTCATTGAGAGAATCTACTCGATTGTAATACTTATGTGTTGGCACTAGGTCGAATGAGTACCGGTGAATAATCACCGAATGAACCATTTGCGTACTTTGTCTATGCATTAACGCTAGCCTCTCATGTTTTTTTTCGATTTTTTCCCAAAAAAATAGGAAACATGCACAGCCCTGCTTCACATCGATTTTGATCACTATAGTTGTTTTCTGTATGAGAATAGGTACATAGATTTTTATTAAAATACTCAAAATACTATACCTTATTAATCTTACTATATTAATCTTAATAAAGCATTAATAAAATGGCTATGATCTGGTTAAGTGACGATTCTGGAATGAGTTTCAGCGTCCACTCATAAAGGGAATGTCTTCTATACTCCGATGCATAACTGGCAAGTGAGATGCGCATATAAAGTAATAAATAAATAAAGCTCCAGTACGGGCCCTCACACTGACTACAACGAAAGAACAGGGAACAAAACAATCTTTCCCCGCGGTTACGATTTACGATTTAACGATATCAACACATTTATCTAGAGGTCAAGGGAAGCTCTCATATGCACGGTTTTCCACTCCTTGCTCTTTGCCTCGCTGACTAGGGAATGGTTTCTGTGATGGTTGAAATTACGGTTAGTGACCTACATAGCGATAATCAGCATGGTCGACTTAGTAAGAATCAACTGTCAAAAGCTGCAGTTGATCGATTTTCAAACGAAACCCGTCGCATATACGCCGCATGAAAGCCAGCCAAAAAGTTGCATTTTTCTGTGTTTTCACTTTTTGAACACGGATTCGATTCCCCCGACTGCATTTTATGTTTGCATGGTAATTCCATCAAAGAAATTGCTGTTTTAATGGAAATCAAGTCCAAAAAATCTTCTTTGGCTGTCTTTCGAGCGGCGGATATGCGACGGGTTTCGTTAAAAAATCGATCAACTGCAGCTTTTGACAGTTGATTCTAACTAAGTCGACCATGCTGATTATCGCTATGTAGGTCACTAACCGTAATTTCAACCATCACAGAAACCATTCCCTAGTGAGAAGTTTGCGCCGAATGCTTTGCTGATTGAATCGCTCCATCTCGTAATAGGCCTTCCTCGCCTTCTTTTCCTTTCCCCGCGGAACGGATGGGGAAACCGCAGTTCATGCATTTATGCGAAGGAATGAAGGAAGGGGAAAGTTGATGCGGAGAGAGAAAATCTTTCACTGTGAGGATAAACAATATATAGGGTGAAAAATAATTACGAAGACTTTTTATATCCCCATTATGTCATGTGTAGTACATCAATCAAGTTCAGATGGTATAAGATTTATTCCTCAATAACATGTTCACAATCAACAATTACTTCTCGATTCGCTCTCCCCTTATGACGGGGCGGGGGGTGATTGTTTTTTTGCTTACAATTAGTACTTTTTTTGTTCTTTGTTTGTTTTCACGCCTGGATCTACAAGGACAAGGTGAGTCTTGCCGTCTGCGCACTCGGCATGCTCTATTCTGTGAGCCACAGTGCCGTATGTAAGAACAAAGGGAAAACCGTTTTGTGTGACGTCATTACACAGAGAGCAATCTTACCCATATATTTGGTAATCGTTACCCAACAACGTGTATCGGGGTATTCGTTTGCCCATATTCGGGGTATTCAGATTACCCATGCATTTCGGAGAGAAAGATTACCAATTATTATGTTAAATTGGCAAGTACATTATAGTCGTATGCTAGTTATATCAATACATCCCGTTACCCATTATTCGATCTACCCTTTCCCCTTTATTTTCATCCAATTCGTTCCCTCCATAAAGACCGCGTAAGGCTGCAATCAACATTTAGGGTAATCGTTTGCCAGGGTAATGGGGGTGGGTAACGATTTGCCAGGTAAGTTTGCTCTCAGTGTAGCGTAGGCGGAGGATTTTTTCAAAACGCCTCGGCCTACGCTAATGACGTCACATTTTCCCGGGAAAAAGTTCTTGCATATGGCCACTGGGTGGGTTCGATTGATCGTATGGACCAAGCTTATCTCTTTGATGGGATGTCGATGGAAGTGCGATACCATTTTTGACGATTGCGGGCCTGCTCAATCGTGAACAGTTCAAAGAACACAGTAAAATTACCATGAGCCGAATGAGCGAGTGACGGTTCTCGAATAAGTTTCATCGTCCACTCATAGAGGAAATGCCTCCTATACTCCGATTTATATCTTCCCCTGCTAATTGCACATATAAAGTAATAAACAGCTACTCGTCAAAGAACACTGTCACCAATCGCTCGCCTTTGTGCTTGCGCGCCAGCAGGTCTTCGAACTTCTTGAGCCGTGCTCGTCTTGGGAGTAGAAACGTTCCGTTCTCAATGACTCGCCATGAACATTTTTATAATAATAACAAAAATATTAATAATACTTATATTTATCATATTATATTATATGTAGTATTGTCTTCTGTCTACCCTTTCGTAATGGGTGTGTATACACGGTTTTGAAATAAAAAGAAACACACAGATAATTCAATGGCGCCGCAATGTTGTGATCTGTATACGCATTCACGTAAATAGAAAAGAGATATAAGTATTAATTTAATTTAAAAAAAATTGCATTCCTAAGATTAGCCCCTTGTACAGATTTCTCATTAACGATTAACAAAGATGGCATTTTTTTCCATAACTGTGAGAAATAAGTGAAACTGAACTATCTTCATAACGATTTTGATCAGTATGATTGTTTACTGTATGAGAATAGGCATATAGATTGATTTATTAAAATACAAAAAAATATTATATAGTATTATGTTATTATTTTAATAAAGCATCAGCAAAATTGGTTAGTGACGATTGTGGAATAAGTTTCAGCGTCCACTCATAGAGGGAATGTCTTCCACTCTCCGATTCTTAGCTAGCAAGTGTATTGTTCATATAAATTAATAAATAAATAAAGCTCCAGTTCGGGTCCTCACACTGAAAAACACACAGAAAGAATAAAAAAATCTAAGCAAAAAAACAATCATTGACCCCCCCCCTCCCGTCATAAAGAGAGAGCGAATCGAGAGAAATTGTTGATTGTGAACATGTTATTGATGAATAAATACTACCATATGAACTTGATTGATGTACCACAAATGAAATAATGGGGAAATAAAAGTCTTCGTAATTCTTTTTCACCTTGTATATTGTTTATCCTCAGCTTGTACAACCTCCTGTACGTTTGCGAGATGAAGTGAGAAGAGTTTTGGGATCGTTCTGGTGGTCAATGCCTATGGATGCAAATCGCATCATTATTCATCTGACCGAAGTCTGATATGATAAATGAATTCGAATTTGAATTGTTTATCCTCAGTGATAGATTGTGTCTGCTCCGTATCAACTTTCCCCTTCCTTCTTTCGCAAAATTAATGAACTGCGTGTTTTTTCCCATCCGTTCCGAGGGGAATTTATTAATGATTTTTTTGTTTCTTGTTTTCTTTCGTTGCATTCAGTGTGAGGGAGAAGCCGTACTGGAGCTTTATTTATTTATTATTTTATATGTACAATACTCTTGGGAGTTATCTATCGGAGTATAGAAGACATTCCCTCTATGAGTGGACGCTGAAACTTATTCGAGAATCGTCACTAACCAATTTTACAGATGCTTTATTAAAATTATAATATAATACTATATAATAGTTTTAGTATTTTAATAAATCAATCTATGTACCTATTCTTATACAGAAATCAAACATATTGATCAAAATCGATATGAAGATAGTCCAGTTTCACTCATTTCTAACAGTTATGAAAAAATGCCATCTTTGTTAATCGTCAATGAGAAATCTGTGCAAGGGGCTATTCATGAATCTACTTTTAAAACTTGCGTAGGGAGAGTTTGAATACATAAAGATAAAAATAGCAAAAATGTTTAGTTACCTTTCCTACGACTTACCAACTTCTTAACTGCCTAGTAATGCAAGGACATGTTTCAATCGCGAACTATCGGGTCGTGATTACTAACAAAAAACTTTTAAAAAACAAAAAAAAATCAGGAAAGCTTAACGAAATTACATTCAAATTTGAATTGGAACCAGTGTGTTCATGTTTGCCAGACAAGGCCGTTCTCCACTCGTCCATGGAAGTATAAAATGCTTGACAATAGAGTCCCGCTCGATAGCCCTCCTTAACGGAGGCATGCATATGCTGCACACGGCGTGCCGCCTTATTTTTATTCCTTATCATTTTATAGATTAAAGTAACTGACTACTAGCAAACTACTAGCCGTACTTCCACCATTACCAATTGATATCTTTTAGGAGCAACGGTGTACATCACCGGACGCGAACCCTCTCAGTCGCTCCAAGCAGAGTTCAAAGACTCCCTTCCAACACTGGAGAAAACCAAACAAGGTTCGTTATATTTCATAAATCGATCGCTGTCTACAAAATGAATAGCATAAACTTGTTTTTTTCTGAAAAGCTTCTTTCGACTTCCACATAGATTTGATGACGTCATAATCCAAATTTCGCCCTTAAATACTGTTTGTGTAGATATCGAAGACCGTGGAGGCAAGGTCGTAATGATCTACTGTGATCACTCCAATACTCAATCGATCAAGGCTCTTTTTGAGAGGTTTTCCATTTGCTGAATGGATAATACTACGAATAACTTAATTTAAGAATCGAGAGTGAAACGAAGGGAGCACTAGATATTCTCGTGAATAACGCATTCTCGGCTGTGGCTGTGAGTTGGTGTTTTCAAACATTGCCTGTCCAGTGTCTATGACCAAACACTGGATCGTTTTTATCTCTAGATATCAGTCTTTGCATAGTTTCTTTTCTAACACAACCTACTTTATGAGGCCGTTTGTGTAAGAGTCGAACAAGGGTTGGCACAGGCCAAAAATTTTGATACACTCAAAACTTGTGTATAGGGGTTATCGACCATGCTGATGAAGATAGGCATAGTCATTTTGGCTCCAGTGGTCCCGCAACGCCTGGGCGGGATTACGGTAAGATCACGTTTTCAAGCCATTCTCGGTCCATAGTAGAGCTAGAGGTATGAAAATTGGGCTCCTAGGACAGAATTCGATGGCGATGATGGCTGTCTACATCATTAGTTTTGAAAATTTTTCAAAAGGTCGATTATTGGAAATTTTGATGGAGACGTTTGCGCCCCAGATGAGTATGACAGTTCGAACCGGTGTGACGAGAGGATCACAACGATGTATTATGAGCCCATATCTCCGTTGCACCGCTAATATTGCCTCGATATAGTGATCTGCAAAATCACGAGGAGTTGTCTGCGTCTCTCTATTCCGCGCGCTCTCTCGGCACTCTCTCATTTCGCCGCACTCTCTCGAGAGTGCGAGAGAGCGCGCGGAATTGAGAGAGTCCTCTTGTTTACCTCTTTCGCAGATCACTATAACGAGGCAGTATCAGCGGTGCAACGGAGATATGGGCTCATAATACATCGTTGTGGTCCTCTCGTCGCACCGGTTCGAACTGTCATACTCGTCTGGGGCGCAAACGTCTCCATCAAAATTTCCAATAATCGACCTTTTGAAAAATTTTCAAAACTAATGATGTAGACAGCCATCATCGCCATCGAATTCTGTCCTCGGAGCCCAATTTTCATACCTCTAGCTCTACCATGGACCGAGAATGGCCTGAAAAAGTGATCTTACCGTAATCCCGCCTAGGCGTTGCGGGACCACTGGAGCCAAAATGACTATGTCTATGTTCATCAGCATGGTCGATAACCCCTATACACATGTTTTGAGGGTATCAAAATTTTTGGCCTGTGCCAACCCTCTCCCAGATTTGCCCGACTCTTACACAAACGGCCTCTTATAAAACCATTCCTTCATTACTTTAGCTCTAATTGCGAATGGAAAGAAAAGACAATACGAAAATTCACGACTAAAGCCATATCTCTTTGATAGTTAGTAAAACGAGTGGCCATAGACTTTCTTTGTTGAGTGGGTGTTTTAGCTTTCAACGCTAAAGAAGATTCTAAATTGGTGCTAGAGTTCTTCTCTTCTTATCTTTACGGTATCTTTACAGAAGATCACTAAATCATTATTTACGTACACGCGTTTTTTTTCAAATCATGTATTTTATCTAAGCTGCAACTCAATTTATGTATTGAAACATCCAATGAAAAAGTCAACAAAACCGAATTTTGAAATGTAATATGCAAATTCAGGACA
This sequence comes from Parapristionchus giblindavisi, assembly GCA_943737045.1. Taxonomy (NCBI): domain Eukaryota; kingdom Metazoa; phylum Nematoda; class Chromadorea; order Rhabditida; family Diplogasteridae; genus Parapristionchus; species Parapristionchus giblindavisi. Next base: position 46,387 of record CALSFV010000363.1, on the reverse strand, counting down.
TAAACAATTCCGGAGGGAAGCCATTCTACGAGATGGACCCGGAAATGTGGGATTCAGTCAATAATGTCGGTCTGAGAAACCATTACTACTGTTCGGTCTACGCGAGTAGAATGATGTCAAAGAGGTTTCAGTCTAGTTTAAAAAAATCTTATTTAGAATAAAAACAGTTGGTTTGTTCTGAATTATTCTTGTTAACAACGTACAACAGAGATGTATTCTGAGTGAAACTGGATTACCTTCACGTATTTTTCTTTGCGGTGTGTTCTACCCCGTGGTGTACCTCACGGGATGAGACGGCGTGCCCCGTTTGTAAAAAATATCGGAGTTTTTGACAAAGAAGACCATTAATATACTGGCACTAAAAAGGTGAAAACAATGTTTTTTTTAATTTCAGAAAGTCAGGCCTTATTATTAATATCTCTTCCGTCGGAGGTCTTCAATACGCTTTCAACGTCGCCTATGGGTGCGGAAAAGCTGCGGTAAGTAAGAATACATTCATATATAACATATTAGATGCCCATGCTATGCAGATTGTTTACTTTGACCCTGAATATGGTTGAGAATATAAATATATAAATAAATAAATAACGCATCTTGGAAAATGTAGAGAGAAGTTATAAATACATCGCTACATTTACCTTTTGTTACACTGTGAAAACGTCCCAATATGTATTTAATAATATACTTTATGCGGTGCAAAAGTAAAGTATAATTCTGATAAAATATTCGTATTTCTACACTGTTAATTCAACCTTGCTACCTCGTTGTGGTATTGTATTTATGTGTCCCTAATTTCTCTATTTATCTCATTATCATGTCTGAAACCCGCATAGATATATTATTATTAATATAGATGATGGCAGTTGCTTTCAGCTCGACCGCATGGCCGTAGATATGGCGGCGGAACTGAAGGGCACAGGAGTGACCGTACTCTCGATTTGGCCGGGTGCCGTGAAGACTGAGGCCGCCGAAGTATTCATTTCCAGTGGAAAGACGCAAGAAGTCGTCAAGGCACCAAAAGTGAGATTTGATTGTGAATCTAACGCGAGACTAGAAGCTACTAATATTTTTATACCCAACTAGACCTTTTTCAATATTGTACGCACAGTCCGCTGCATTTCAGCACGAAATAGATTACTTTTTTGAAATTTAAAAAAAGGAGAACCTCGAGTGTTTTCGTGACCAGGGATGGGCGTAAAATGAAAATTTTACGGATCCGTAAAAACGTAAAATTTACGGATTCAAAATCCGTAAAATTTCGTAAAATCCGTAATATCCGTAAAATCTTTAAAACATGCTTGTAGTTTGACATTTTCGTATTAAAACAGTATTAATCAACGCAAAAATTAATAACAATGAAATTGCACGTGAAATAAAATGAAAAAAGTGGATCTGTGCTATTGATAATTAGTCGAAACCACATCACTGGATGCTCTCATTGCCCTTACATAGGTGAATTCAAAAATTTTTATGAGTCGACTATGTTCAATAAGAACACAGTTAAACTACTCATAGAACTGTTGTAAGTTTTTGCGATCAAAAAACATTTTTTGTACAATTTTCTCTTATTTTTAAGCCTTAAAATTTAAGGATTTATTTCTTTAAAATATTTTACGGATTTTTATTTTACTGAATCCGTAAAATAAATATTTTACGGCCAATACCGTAAAATCCGTAAAATCCGTAAAATCCGTAGACGTAAAATCTCATCCTTGTTCGTGACTAAACTGGAATAAAATATTATAAAAAATATTTTATTCTTGAAATGTTATAGGACATGATTGAAGAATCACTCAAAACGGGAGAAAGCACCGAATACACTGGAAGATGTATTGTCCACCTGGCTAATGACCCTAAGGTGAGCGTCATCATGACTTCTTTTCCTAATTATGGATATATCTATAATATCATTACATGACTCCCAACAACGAATCAGTTTGTATCATGGAAAGAATCAAATTGCACAAATGGTATTGTAAAAAAATCTACCGCATATCAGTTTCACAATACAGCATTTACAGCGAAAAATTGAATGTTTTCTTCATACGTCAATTAGGCAAGCCAGGTGATGCTCAAATACATAAACTATTTTAAACTATTAATCGCGTTTGGCAACAAGATAAATATGTGTTGCAGGTGAACAGTAAGGAGGACAAGATCCTCTTCACAATCGACATCGCGAAGCATTATGGATTCAAAGATATTGATGGTATGACTAATGATATTAAAAAATGTTGAAAAGAAAACATCATGGAAAACTCCCTTCTTACACACTCTCGCTATATTTCTTCTCCGTTGGGTGTTTTTGAATACCCCCTAAAAATTTTACTTAAAAAAATTAAAGATAGAGACCCTCGAGTTTTTTTTGTAATAAGACTGTTCGGATAGAATGATAGCGATTCATCGCACGAATCGAAAGAATATTTGATATTGATTCCCGATATGTTTAAAGCACACTGTGCGCATTGAAAGTACTACTTTCAAGGCATGTAGAGAGTGCCCATCTGATTTGCATACTACGAAAAACATCACTAATTTTACTTTTTTGAATTTTTTTTTTCAAAAAAACTTTTTCTGTTTTCAGGCGCGACACCAATGGATATGCGATCTCTCTCACTTGCACTGAGGTATTTCGGATGGACAAAACTCGCTGCCCTCACTCCATCCTGCCTCAGAATTCCCCTCTTTCTCATGCACTTTGCCGGTTACAAGTTTGACTGATCTTTGAACTTTGAACTTTGATATTTTGTAAAATCATCATTAAAAATCAATATTTTATTGTACTTTTATAAAAAATAATTCATGAGTGCATTATATTCTTTGATTTACTTATACCATGTTCAACAGACGCTAAAGGAACAGAAAGACAAAAAAAGAGTAGGCCTCAGCTTAACTTTTGCTACGGGTCTGAAGGGAATCGGAACCAAACCAAAATAAGGGAAATAAATATATGATACATTGCAAAGCTGCTTGCGCATGAATCATAATGTTAGAAGACCTGTCCACTGAACGGTAGGGTCTGAAAATCAGTCCTCCCAACAAAAAATTATTTTATACCCTGACTAGGGAATGGTTTCTGTGATGGTTGAAATTACGGTTAGTGACCTACAGAGCGATAATCAGCATGGTCGACTTAGTAAGAATCAACTGTCAAAAGCTGCAGTTGATCGATTTTTAAACGAAACCCGTCGAAAATCCGCCGCACGAAGGACAGCCACAAAGTTGCATTTTTTTTGTTTTTTTTTTCACTTTTTGAACATGAGTTCGATTCTCCCGACCACATTTTATGTCTACATGGTAATTCCAGCAAAAAATGCTGTTTTAATGGAAATCAAGTCCAAAAAATATTCTTTGGCTGTCTTTCGTGCGGCGGATATGCGACGAGTTTCGTTCAAAAAATCGATCAACTGCAGCTTTTGAAAGTTGATTCTTACTAATTCGACCATGCTGATTATCGCTATGTAGGTCACTAACCGTAATTTCAACCATCAAAGAAACCATTCCCTAGTGAGGGCAAATGACCAGCTATGACTACCGTAATCTGGGGATAAACATTACCCGCTACAAGCATCATTTTAGCACTTAGAACGGGTTGTTAGCACATCTAGAAGCTGACATATGAGTTATAAATTTTGGAACTTTTTTTTAAAAGAGTGGTGAATGATAGCTAGTTTAATGCAAATTTTCCCCGGGCCAAAAATCAGGAAAGTGCCTAAGTTTTGAGGGTCAAAGTTGCAACCCTGCTACAGCTTGAAATCGGAGTCGGAACCATTCCGCAGTGTCTCAGAAGAACAGGACTTTTCGCTAAAGACATATATATTTTCAAGAAAGTGTACTTCGATTGCATCATCACTACGCAACAGTGAACTGATTAAATTACACCAACACATCATGGTTGTATTCCTTGTTAAATTTTGTGCATTGACTCAAAATATCAGCTCCATTGATTTCCTGTATCAAAGGTATTAAAAAATGAAAGTGTCCTGAGACTTGTTGCCTACACTGTATCATATCCATAGCTAACAACACACAGTACCGAACCTACCGTAATATGTCAGTACCGTCTTGTATGCCACCACGGTTATTGATTATTTGTGCATTATTAATATTTTATTGATCTCTTTTCCGAACTAGATGAATATATTGATCTTGTTTACGGATAAATCAACGGGGGGGGGCGCCCGTTTCGGCAACGAGTTATAAATCGGTTGGGAGAAGGTCTATGGAAACAAAAGTTGTACCATTGTTATCAGTAGTGGTGTACGGTATGGTACTACCGTAACCATCGGGAATCGTGAACTGATTTTTTAGTCGACCTATGACCATGGTTGAAAATGGCCAAAGTCGAAAAATGCATGATGACCCGAGATCAAATACTAGTTGCAATTATATCAATAGTGAGCCAACTTTTATCTTTTTGAATACCGTAACCCGAACTACCATAATCTAGCTACCGTAACCTGCAATGATATGGCGAAATGCACTTCAAATCCCGGTTTGATTACGGTAGTTCGGGTTACGGTAACCAGAAAGATAAAAGTTGTCTCACTATTGATATTATGGCAACTGGTATTTGGTCTCGGAGCATCATGAATTTTCGACTTCGGCCATATTCAACCATGAACCCCGGGTCATGGGTCGAGTAAAAAATCAGTTCACGATTCCCGATGGTTACGGTAGCACCATGCCGTACACCACTACTGATAACAATGACACAACTTTTGTTTCCATAGACCTTCTCCCACTCGATTTATAACTCGTTGCCGAAACGGGCGCCCCCCCCCCCCAAATCAACAACCATAATTAAAACGAACAAGAACAAATTTATTCAACCGGTCAACGCAACGTGTGAAACCAAGAGAGTATCAATAGCTAGAATTATTAGCAACAAAAAACACAACAAAAACAATCACAAAATAATCTTTACAAGAATCTGACAATCTTACAAGAAGTAGATATTCAACAGCTCAACGACCCCTGAGAATCGGTACGGGGATACTATTACCGTAGGTCGCAGTATATAGCACAAGGAATAGAAATAGAACACAGAATGATGGAGAATGCACCGGCAATATGGGGTGGGTAATCAATAAAATCACAATAAAACGATAAATCAATCAATACTTGAGCTCTCAATGTTGAGAATGCTTCGTGGCCGTGTTGGAGTTCGAGCCATTCTTCAGTGAAGCCGGCATAGTTTGTGGTGGCGCTTTGCGTCTGCAATGTTCATTAGTATTATTAATATTTATTTATTCATTCCGTCAAAGATAATGACGCATTCAAATTTTTTTCGAAAATCACAAAATTTAGAGGGGGCTCATGTATGATAGTAATACACAACGACATATTTTATTTATAAAAAAAACAAGAACATTATTTATTTTTATTTTATTTTAAAAAAACTAGCGACAAGCCAATCCAAAGCCAATTTGAAAAACTCCGCTCTGGCCACTCTCTCGCTGTCTTTGCCTACGAGAGAGTATTGCCAGAGCGGAGAGTAAAATTAGCTTTGGGCGTGATATAGTAAAGGTGAGCTCACTTGGTCGTCGGAGGCATCGGCGTCTTGAATTCGCCCCCATCCACCGTCCTATCGGCAGAAACACCTATTATAATGGAAATAGATCATAGTTAAACATGCAAATGCACTCAATAAATTAGATATTAGTGAATCAAAAGAGGTTATTAGTAGAGGCGAGATTCACTGTTTCGTTCGGCCATTATGTTCTAGACAGTGAACCTCCTATACTGAACGTTGATGTATACAAAGAATCTTTGCTCGCCCGTTATACTGCAGCGCCATGATAGCAAATGCGACTGTATACATGATAAAAAAAAGGGATCAATAATCTCATATCGAAGATCATGTAAGCCACAGCATAATTCATTTCTTGATTTTCATTCCATTAATTGTGATCTTGATACAGTGTTAAAATTTTTAAAAAAAGATTATGCTTTTTGATTTTGCTACTGTGTTTAAATTAAATAAGAGAATGTACGATCGAATAATTCTCAATAACTCCATCACTCTCTTATTGTTGTTTTTTTCTTTCTCATTAGTCATGTTATAACTGATGGATAAATAAATAAATAAATAAATAAATAAATAAATAGAGGATAATAATACTGAATAGTAAACAAGTACCAACCAGTCTTGGGCTTGGGTCTGGACTTCTGTGACGGCGTGACTACCGTATTCGTCGCCGGCTGGGATACGGTAGACTGGGATACGGTAGACTTGGGCTTGGTAGGCTGGGATACGGTAGTCTTGGGCTTGGTAGACTGGAATACGGTAGGCTGGGATACGGTAGACTTGGGTTTGGTAGGCTTCTTCGGGGGCGGCAACGCTGCTGTCGTCAGCATGGGCGTCTGCAAATGCAAAATAATAACAACAATAATAATGAATGGTGGTGCACCTCATAATATTCATAAAGATCACTTAATAAGCGAGACCATGTTTTAAAGGTGAGATAAGATTTCAGAGATAGTACCGACCAACGATCACACTTTTGCTATATAAGAGATCAAAGATCAAAGAATAAAGATCAAAGATCACATTTAGATGAGTAGAGGAGGAGCGTGATGGCGCATGAGAGGAGCCGACGGAGATACCCTTGTTCACTCGATCAGTCATTGACAGTCTGAATATAGGCTCATACTTATATTGGTTGATTCATGTTTCATGTGCTAGATGTAGTCAAATGATAAAAGAAATGAAGGGTTGCTTGTAACTCCTGAATTTCCAAAGTATCTCCAAGAATCGCTTATTGATGCAAATTCTACAGATAAATCTCCCCGCTACCGTACTCCTCTAGACACTACCATCTACCGTACTCCTCTAGACACTACCATCTACCGTACTCCTCTAGACACAACCATCTACCGTATCCCCCACTCACTGTATCTTCTTCGGTGGCTTCCTGTCGGTGTCGCCGCGACGGGGGGAAAGAATGATCGGATCGGAGTCGATCTGGAATATTCAAAAGTGCAGTATACAATATACTACAATACAATGACCTTTATCAAGTACAGAACCGGGGAGGGATTGGCCACAGCTCATAGGTCGAATAGCTAGGTTATCGGTTTTCAAAATGCGGTCAGGTATTCGATTTTTGGCACATTTTGGATCAAAATGCGGTCAAGCTTGGTACTTTGTAACATACCTTTCGACCATACATTTTCGAGCAGTTTTGAGCCTTGAAACCGATCCAGGAATATGTGGGAGATCGAGATTAGTAAGAATCGCCCCCCATTTCGGGTCAGTTCCGAGTACTTGAGATGTAGATCGGGTCAGTTTTGTTCTAATTTCGGGTCAGGGTCGGTTCGCAAAAACAATAGATTGTGGGAGGGGCGAAAATGTATGCGTTCGACCTATGCTACCGCTAAACGATTGATTTGTGTGGGCGTGATTCTATCTTGAACTACTAATCATTGTAATTATCACCATTACCAAAGGTCGAGAATTATTCTTATTAATAATAATAATAATAATAATATTATTACCATCATTTGGAAGCCCGGAATAGGAGGCTTTTGTTGTGATCCCTTCCTCTTGATCGCAGTCTTAGTCGAAGTACCCAGGACTACTGTAATCGAACGAGATGATACTGTATATTTGTCTAGGTGAGGGTACTGTATATTTGGAGATATAAAGGTCAAGAAACAGTCAGTTAATTCAATTTATTGATCGTAAGTCAATAATGCCAGTGTGCCCTGAATATACACCTTACGGGTACACCGCGAGCTAAAACTCTCCGCTCTGGCAATGCTCTCCCGCTTTCTTTCTCTACGAGATAGCATTGCCAGAGTGGAGAGTTTCAAATTGGCTCGGGTGTGTGTCTTTAAGATGGAGAGCAACGGATGTTCATTAGGTAACCACAACTCCCTCTATTCATTTGCCACTGCAATATACACATGATTGATTATATAAGGGGCAATAAATAAATTTTCTTTTTCGACTGTCCCGTTCATGCATTAGCATGTGATGAATATAAATATAACATAAATAAATAAATAAACAATATCTCCCATACCGATATCCGCATCCTCTCCTCCATTCGTATTCGTCGTCGTCGTCGTCTCAAAGTCCATCGTGTGCCCGTACATGGAGGGGAGCGACGGAATCGAGGCCGAGTGAGGCGTCACCGGTTCCTGAATCAAGATCAAAGGTCATAGATCAAAGATCAAAGATCAAAGATCACAACAAAAAACAATATTAGATAAGATACAGTAGTAATCTTTATCACATTCGCACATTGGTGCGGTGAGCCATGGCTGGGTTCCTTCATGGATCAGTGAAGTTTAATTCTTTGGGCAACATTTGCCGGTGGATAGTAAAATCGGGAGGGTAGAACGCGGAAATTTAATTTTTTAGTGATTTTTTTGCTAAATCGTTTTCATTTTTGATTACATTTTGACTAAATCGGGTGGGTCTGGTTGCAAAACCGGGTGGTTCTTGCCGCTAGCGACAATACCGACCACGTATGATTCATCGGCACATCGTTCTCGCATATCTTTCTCGTCTTTCAACAGCGGCGCTTACTACGAAGTAGAATCCAGAAAAATCCATTCGAATTTGAAGTTAAAAACCGACGTAGCAGCATATACTTCATCCGAAGTGGCTGCATGAAGTAGGAAATACACCTCTCGACTTTCCAAACGCCTTCTGGGAGGGACAGAAGTAGGCTTAGTAGAAAGATCAAATTTCAGAAGCACAGTAAACCACACAAAGGTAAAGACAACCAGGGTTGAAACCATACATTTTCGGTGTCCTCGCCATTGTTTTTATATAGCGGGTTGATTTTCGCTATATGGTGGGTCAATTTAGAAAACTCGTTATTTTTCGCTTAAAATCTTCATTTTTAGCTTATTTTCATATCAAGTAGCTGAAACTGAACCATATATAGAGAGAGGGTCAATCCTCGCATTACGAGGGTATGGAAATGTATGGGTTGAAACTACAAACCACAGCGCAATGAGGGCCGAAGGAGTCGACAGGCAGCGGCACTTTGGGCGTGGAAGTGACGAATCTGAAGTATCGATCGTATTGATTGATAGATACCGTAATCCCCTTCGCGAAATCTACCGTACCCTCGTTTCGAGCCAGCAGCTGGAGTCTTGAAGGGATTACCAGACGTCCTGTCGTGTACGGTAGAGGATACGGGCTGATGTGACGAAGGGGCGGCACTTTCGACTGAGGAGCTCAGTGCCGTTGTTTTCATCTGAGAACAACAGAAATCAATCAATCAATAATCACGCTCATAGTTTGGTGTGAATCAGAGCATTTTTGGAAACCTGGCCACAAAATAAGAATAATAATAATAATAATTTATTCCTTCAATCGATAAAATCAGGGATGGGATATATCTGTGTGTGGCCTCACATATTTTGAGACTAAAAATGAGTGTGGGCACCCGAAGCCTGTTGAAATTGCAAAGAAAACGTCCTAATTTTGCGGGGAAGTGCTCATAAAATACAAAAATATTGCGAGGGGGTCCATCCCACGGGATAACCAGGGACCATATCGGAGTAATATGTGTCTCAATTACATTATAGACTATTTTAAATTTAAAAAAAATAAAAATAAAGTAAATTACCTGCATCATCTCGTGTTGCATCTTCCTCATGATTTGCTGCTGCTCCGCCATCTTCCTGAAAGATATATACATTTTAAATAATACTAATAATAATAATAATAATAATAATAATAATAGTAATAATAATAATAATAATAATAATAATAATAATAATAATAATAATAATAATAATAATAATAATAATAATAATAATACTGAACTGCTTGAGATTCTTCGCCATGTCGTGTCCGAACAGCGCACGTCCTTTCTGTGATTTGAGCAGCCGTTCACGATGTTTGTTCTGGAATATAAAGTAAATCTAATAATATTATTAATTTAATAGATAATAAAAAAGGAAAAAGGTACATCTCGTAGCCAACTCGAATAGCATAGGTGGGCGCGTTAAAACGAATTTTTGGCGCACGATCTTGCTCTCCCACTCTGGCCTGGTGCATAGCTTTGCCTTAAAAAAATTGGAAAACTTCCAGTCAAATTTGCAAAAAAATAGCCTCGCGCACAGCCTTGCCTCCCCATTCTCCAGTTTGCGCGTAGCCTTTGACCAAGAGTGCCCACCAATACCGCATAGTTGCGGATGCGGGAAACTGAGTCAAGATTTCCTTTGCTACACAATTCCAAGCTATTTCTATTGTAAAAAAAATTTTTTTACAATAGAAATAGAACTTGTTTAAAGTACCTATATTTGTGATAACCAATCATGATAAAAACATGGTTGTGTACAAAGTCTGTGTATGTAATGTGATGCATTATTTTAAAAGCAAAGTTATCCAGTTATTCAATGCGAACGAAGATTAGCGGGAAATCACTGCAAGGCCAGTGATAATTAAAGGAGACCGCAAATTCAGTCCTGATGGCCTAATCTCTTCCTCGAACCGACTTTTCGCTGAATGATAAAGAGATGAAAAGCTAAAAAAATAGTACAAAGTCTCACGCTTATCGATTATATCAGAATATCGATTTCATTACTAGTTTGAAAAATGTTTCTCTGTCTCTAGAAATGCCTATGATATTGATTCCAAGATAGGAAGTGGATCCCTCTCTGTGTTAGATCAATGATAGAGTGGCCAGATGAGCAGACGAGATCGATGGGTAGAGACGCAGAGAGTCATCACGCGCACTGCCCTCGATTTAGAACCACTATTGAGACGGGTAGAGGGCGGGGATAACTACACGAATTGAGTGAAATATTTTTTTTTAAATAAATTTAATTATTTTTGCAATTTTAAAAGTAATAATTAATTTTGTGCATTACATACGGTATTTTTCGCACAAGAATATATTTTCAAATGTTTGTTTAATACGTTACTCTCATTTCGTTTGTAATGTAGAATTTTTTGAACAAGCGAGCACGCAATTTGATGATGACCTCTGCATTTTCGAAAATATTATTTTATAGTTTTTATCAAAGTGAGTGTATACGAAACAAGACACATAGCTATGCCGAATGAAAAAGAGTGAAATAAAAATACAATTGATTTGCGAATGGTCAGAGTTTGATATCTCAATGTCAAGAAAAGGTGTAAGATTAGAAGGGCTGTATAAACTTCATTAAATTTAAGTTTGTTTGACGCTCTCTATGGTGGTAGAGGACGTATAGGGTATGTATAATAGTTAATCGATTCGCTTTAATTGACTACGTTAATTATGTATATTATTTCCGCACTTTTTGCGATATCGTTCACCTTGCTTACACATTCATTCTCATATGCTACACTCTTTATCATATTTCTTGTGAAAATACTTTTTTGTAGTTCTCCAATTCTACTGTTATCGTCGGTTATACACAAACGTACTGTATGATTTTGCTTGTGTAAAGAATAAGAATAAGAAATATGTCACCGCATGAATAAATTTCGAAAGTGCGTTGAAAACACAGACCGATATACGAGACATTTCATAATACATAATTGTAAAAATAAGCGGCACTTTCCTGGTTTTTGGCCCGGGGAGAATTTGCATTAAACTCGCTATCATTCACCACTCGCCATTTCTCAATTAGTTACTATTTCTCCATTGAGCGGTCTAAATGTGATGTAAAATGTGTAATTACCGACCCTGCCTTTACGGAATGAGAAGCCAAAATGAAGAATTGCTCTCTCTATTTTCGCACTCTCTCGTTCAAATCCTAATAAAATTTAATATAATTACAAATATCTATAAAAGCCGTCTTCCTCCTTCTTCGTTTCAGTCCAGCGCTCTCTCATTTCGAGGAGAGGGCGGGGAGCACGGGCCCCCATTGGACTCCTGCCCTCCCTAAAATGGGAGGGCATGCCTCCCCCTAGCAGGGGAGTAGTTCTGCAAATGCAGAACTTATGTAAATTACCCCGGGCCAAAAAACAGGAAAGTTCCAAATAAGCAACATAAATATTCAATTTATACAAAAATTTAACAATTTATAAAAAAATATACAATTTCAAAATATGAAAATATTTCATTATTCATGAATCTACTTTTAAAACTTGCGTAGGGAGAGTTTGAATACATAAAGATAAAAATAGCAAAAATGTTTAGTTACCTTTCCTACGACTTACCAACTTCTTATCCCTCACTGGGGATCGAACTTTCGAGCCGACCAACGGTTCGGATTTGTTAGCCGACCTCTTATCCACTAGACCATGGGTCCCTGTTATTTGAAACGTCAAAGGGTCTGCATATCACTTTATATCACTCACTCTAACCTCTGCATATGCACCGAAGAATGGCTCCGCCCATTTCAGATAGACCCTACGTATATACCGAGTTTGACTCCGCCTATTTAACTTCGCGGGGTTGGACACCAGATACCAATATAAGCACACCCCAAAATCTTTATCAATTCTAGAAAGAAGACTGCCAGATGACGCATCTTCGGAGAAACTCCTGTGACTTCCGTTCTCCTGAAGACGATCCACGAAGATAGCGACAACCTCATCATCAACGACATCATCGACTTCGAAGAGGAGAAGATGAATCGACCTGTTGTTGAATATGATGTTATAATGGATTCAATGATTCTTCCATTCCACTAAGACCACTAAGTACCTTAGAGAGTAGTAGACCATGCATGATTGATAGACGTCATCGTCGACGCCTAGAAGAACCACGGTATCTGGCTCTGAAATGGATTAAAATGAAGTTAACGAATGTCCAAACTACTATGAAACTCTCCTCATGAGGATAATGGTTGATGAGGTCGATGATGATCTTCTTAAGAGGAAGTTTGAAAAGGACGAGACGATCTATAAAATGAATAAGAGATTAGAATATATTCAATGATTAGACGTTTGCCAATGTTTTCATCACTTTGTAATCGTGATCTCTGTCGATGGAGAGGATTGAAGGGTAAAAGGAGGTTAGCAAAAGTTTCTGTTCCATTCTTTCAGAAGTGCATATTCAATTTAATGCAGTGTTGTAAAGTAATGTAAAGAAAAGATACGACTCTCCACTCATTACACACACTCTCGCATCCCCCTTCGCTTCATTTTGCAACTTTAGAATACGGTATAGACGGATGCATACTGTAACATGAGGCAACGCGGCATAAGTCTATAATGCATCGTGACATTCCCAGTACAGTCATGCAAAGATTATTGCTCTAAAGAATCACTTCAGGTATGCATAGGGTAGTCTCATGTGGAAAAGAGTGAGCGACAGGGATTACTGTAGTATCGATGAGTACGGTAGCTTCGTACAGTAACCACACAGTGACGCTCATAGTTTTCCACATGGGATCCAACACTTTGCGGGACAACGCAATGCTACACGGAGGCAAATGTAACGAAACACAATAAAAGGTTTACCTTTGACAAAGTTGGGAAGAATGACGTCCACTATCATCACAGTCCGCCTTGTACCACAGTGACGTCATCTTTGATCACTGACGGATATGCGCAGATACCACCGCTTGCTCTGAAAATGACTTGAATGATTTAGAGAAAGTTCAAAGATCAACTTGGGAAAGGCAAATCGGGGAAACGAGAGGAAGAAAACCACCGAAAGCTGCAAATGAAACTAACAAGAATAAGAACACGTGGCCAACAGATAATGATGGATCATATGGAAATCGACTACAATAGATGAATGGCTAGACAACAAAAGTGTTTGCAAAAAAGAAAGGGAGAACGAATATTGATTGGGAGAGACATGGAGAGAGAAGGATAGGGAGGTTGAGGGATACAGGGATACAGAAAGAAATACTTAACCATGAACCAATATTGATCAAAATAATACGAATTACTACATGTGTCTCTGTTGAATCTGGTGGGAATGACAGAGAGAGGAAGGAACCAATGATAGATAAACAATATCAACGGTAGATCACTCCGATCAAAGGATCATCCTATTGTTATGTGATGATTGTTTGATCAGAAAGGAGAGTGTCCAGAAGAAGAGAGTACAGACAGATATAGAGACAGAGTGAGAGAGTATGGATAATTGAGAGAGTACAAGGAAGGAAAGACAGCACGTGAACATGACCTACCTTCGATATTTTTTAAGTAATCGCTGTTCTCCTTCCATTCTTCCCGCCAATTTCATTGACAGCACATGTTTCTATGCTCTCTGTTCATCTCTGTCTCTATCCCTCTACCTGTATATCCTTCTATCTCTCCATGTCTCTCCCAATCAATCTTCGTTCTCTCTTTCATATTTGCATACATTGTACTTTTGTTGTCTAGCCATTCATCAATTCTATTCCGATTTGCATATGATCAATCGTTATCTGTTCCTGTTCTTGTTTGTTTCATTTGCAGCTTTCGGACGTTTTCTTTCCTCTCGTTTCCCCGATTTGCCTTTTCTATGTTGATCTTTGAACTTATCCCCGGCTACCGTATCTCTCATCTCTATCGCGAAATCATTCAAGTCATTTTCAGAGCAAGCGGAGGTATCAACGAATGTTTGGAAGGAATCAAAGGACGACGTCACTGTTGCACAAGGCGGACTGTGATGATAGTGGACGTCATTCTTCCCAACCTTGTCAAAGGTAAACCTTTCATTATGTTTCGTTACATTTGCCTCCGTGTAGCATTGCGCTGTCCTGTTGATATACGCAGCGTTGGATCCCATGTGGATAACCCCTAAGCGTCACTGTATGGTTACTGTACGAAGCTACCGTAATCATCGATCAATACTACAGTAACCCCTCTCGCTCACTCTTTTCAACTTGGGACAAAATATCCTATGCACACCTGACGTGGCTCTTTAGAGCAGTAACCTATCTTGCGAAGGGGGATGTGAGAGTGTGTGTAATGAGTGGAGCGTCGTATATTTTCTTTACATTACTTTTAAACACTGCATTAAACTGAATATGACACTTCTGAAAGAATGAGACAGAAACTTTTGCTAACCTCCTTTTACCCTTCAATCCTCTCCATCGACAGAGATCAAGATTACAAAGTGATGAAAACATTGGCAAACGTCTAAATATTTAATATATTCTAATCTCTTATTCATTTTATAGATCGTCTCGTCCTGCTCAAACTTCCTCTTAAGAAGATCATCATCGACCTCATCAACCATTATCCTCATGAGGAGAGTTTCATAGTAGTTTGGACATTCGTTAACTTCATTTTAATCCATTTCAGAGCCAGACACCGTGGTTCTTCTGGGCTTCAACGATGACGTCTATCAATCATGAATGGTCTAGTACTCTCTAAGGTACTTAGTGGTCTTAGTGGAATGGAAGAATCATTGAATCCATTATAACATTATATTCAACAACAGGTCGATTCATCTTCTCCTCTTCGAAGTCGATGATGTCGTTGATGATGAGGTTGTCGCTATCTTCGTGGATCGTCTTCAGGAGAACGGAAGTCACAGGAGTTTCTCCGAAGATGCGTCATCTGGCAGTCTTCTTTCTAGAATTGATAAAGATTTTGGGGTGTGCTTATATTGGTATCTGGTGTCCAACCCCGCGAAGTTAAATAGGCGGAGTCAAACTCGGTATATACGTAGGGTCTATCTGAAATGGGCGGAGCCATTCATCGGTACATATGTAGATGGTTCCGGTAAGTATATGCAGACCCTTTGACGTTTCAAATAATAGGGACCCATGGTCTAGTGGATAAGAGGTCGGCTAACAAATCCGAACCGTTGGTCGGCTCGAAAGTTCGATCCCCAGTGAGGGATAAGAAGTTGGTAAG
The DNA here is from genome assembly GCA_943737045.1 of Parapristionchus giblindavisi. Classification (NCBI taxonomy): domain Eukaryota; kingdom Metazoa; phylum Nematoda; class Chromadorea; order Rhabditida; family Diplogasteridae; genus Parapristionchus; species Parapristionchus giblindavisi. The sequence goes on along the minus strand of CALSFV010000363.1, from coordinate 30,678 downwards.
TCGTAGGAAAGGTAACTAAACATTTTTGCTATTTTTTCTTTGTGTATTCAAACTCTCCCTATACAAGTTTTAAAAGTAGATTTTTGAATATAATTTTAAAAAAATTTGCATTCCTAAGATTAGCCCCTTGCACAGATTTCTCATTGACGATTAACAAAGATGGCATTTTTTCATAACTGTAAGAAATGAGTGAAACTGGACTATCTTCATATCGATTTTGATCAATATGTTTGTTTTCTGTATAAGAATAGGTACATAGATTGATTTATTAAAATACTAAAAATATTATATAGTATTATATTATAATTTTAATAAAGCATCTGTAAAATTGGTTAGTGACGATTCTCGAATAAGTTTCAGCGTCCACTCATAGAGGGAATGTCTTCTATACTCCGATAGATAACTCCCAAGAGTATTGTACATATAAAATAAGAAATAAATAAAGCTCCAGTACGGCTTCTCCCTCACACTGAATGCAACGAAAGAAAACAAGAAACAAAAAAATCATTAATAAATTCCCCTCGGAACGGATGGGAAAAACACGCAGTTCATTAATTTTGCGAAAGAAGGAAGGGGAAAGTTGATACGGAGCAGACACAATCTATCACTGAGGATAAACAATTCAAATTCGAATTCATTTATCATATCAGACTTCGGTCAGATGAATAATGATGCGATTTGCATCCATAGGCATTGACCACCAGAACGATCCCAAAACTCTTCTCACTTCATCTCGCAAACGTACAGGAGGTTGTACAAGCTGAGGATAAACAATATACAAGGTGAAAAAGAATTACGAAGACTTTTATTTCCCCATTATTTCATTTGTGGTACATCAATCAAGTTCATATGGTAGTATTTATTCATCAATAACATGTTCACAATCAACAATTTCTCTCGATTCGCTCTCTCTTTATGACGGGAGGGGGGGGTCAATGATTGTTTTTTTGCTTAGATTTTTTTGTTCTTTCTGTGTGTTTTTCAGTGTGAGGACCCGAACTGGAGCTTTATTTATTTATTAATTTATATGAAAAATACACTTGCTAGCTAAGAATCGGAGAGTGGAAGACATTCCCTCTATGAGTGGACGCTGAAACTTATTCCAGAATCGTCACTAACCAATTTTGCTGATGCTTTATTAAAATAATAACATAATACTATATAATATTTTTTTGTATTTTAATAAATCAATCTATGTGCCTATTCTCATACAGTAAACAATCATACTGATCAAAATCGTTATGAAGATAGTTCAGTTTCACTTATTTCTCACAGTTATGGAAAAAATGCCATCTTTGTTAATCGTTAATGAGAAATCTGTACAAGGGGCTATTCTTAGGAATGCAAATTTTTTAAATTAAATTAATACTTATATATCTTTTCTATTTACGTGAATGCGTATACAGATCACAACATTGCGGCGCCATTGAATTATCTGTGTGTTTCTTTTTATTTCAAAACACACCCATTTCGAAAGGGTAGACAGAAGACAATACTACATATAATATAATATGATAAATATAAGTATTATTAATATTTTTGTTATTATTATAAAAATGTTCATGGCGAGTCATTGAGAACGGAACGTTTCTACTCCCAAGACGAGTACGGCTCAAGAAGTTCGAAGACCTGCTGGCGCCCAAGCACAAAGGCGAGCGATTGGTGACAGTGTTCTTTGACGAGTAGCTGTTTATTACTTTATGTGCAATTAGCAGGGGAAGTTATAAATCGGAGTATAGGAGGCATTTCCTCTATGAGTGGACGATGAAACTTATTCGAGAATCGTCACTCGCTAATTCGACTCATGGTAATTTTACTGTGTTCTTTGAACTGTTCACGATTGAGCAGGCCCGCAATCGTCAAAAATGGTCTCGCACTTCCATCGACATCCCATCAAAGAGATCAGCTTGGTTCATACGATCAATCGAACCCACCCAGTGGCCATATGCAAGAACTTTTTCCCGGGAAAATGTGACGTCATTAGCGTAGGCCGAGGCGTTTTGAAAAAAATCCTCCGCCTACGCTACAGTGAGAGCAAACTTACCTGGCAAATCGTTACCCACCCCCATTACCCTGGCAAACGATTACCCTAAATGTTGATTGCAGCCTTACGCGGTCTTTATGGAGGGAACGAATTGGATGAAAATAAAGGGAAAGGGTAGATCGAATAAGGGGTAACGGGATGTATTGATATAACTAGCATACGACTATAATGTACTTACCAATTTAACAAAATAATTGGTAATCTTTCTCTCCGAAATGCATGGGTAATCTGAATACCCCGAATATGGGCAAACGAATACCCCGATACACGTTGTTGGGTAACGATTACCAAATATATGGGTAAGATTGCTCTCTGTGTAATGACGTCACACAAAACGGTTTTCCCTTTGTTCTTACATACGGCACTGTGGCTCACAGAATAGAGCATGCCGAGTGCGCAGACGGCAAGACTCACCTTGTCCTTGTAGATCCAGGCGTGAAAACAAACAAAGAACAAAAAAATACTAATTGTAAGCAAAAAAAAACAATCACCCCCGCCCCGTCATAAGGGGAGAGCGAATCGAGAAGTAATTGTTGATTGTGAACATGTTATTGAGGAATAAATCTTATACCATCTGAACTTGATTGATGTACTACACATGACATAATGGGGATATAAAAAGTCTTCGTAATTATTTTTCACCCTATATATTGTTTATCCTCACAGTGAAAGATTTTCTCTCTCCGCATCAACTTTCCCCTTCCTACATTCCTTCGCATAAATGCATGAACTGCGGTTTCCCCATCCGTTCCGCGGAGAAAGGAAAAGAAGGCGAGGAAGGCCTATTACGAGATGGAGCGGCTCATTCAGCAAAGCAATCGGCTTTCTCAGCGACGCAAGAAGCAGGAGTGGAACACCGTGCATATCAGAACTTTCATCCCTTGACCTCTAGATAAATGTGCTGATATCGTTAAATCGTAAATCGTAACCGCGGGAAAGATTGTTTTGTTCCCTGTTTTCTTTCGTTGTAGTCAGTGTGAGGGCCCGTACTGGAGCTTTATTTATTTATTACTTTATATGCGCATCTCACTTGCCAGTTATGCATCGGAGTATAGAAGACATTCCCTTTATGAGTGGACGCTGAAACTCATTCCAGAATCGTCACTTAACCAGATCATGGCCATTTTATTAATGCTTTATTAAGATTAATATAGTAAGATTAATAAGGTATAGTATTTTGAGTATTTTAATAAAAATCTATGTACCTATTCTCATACAGAAAACAACTATAGTGATCAAAATCGATGTGAAGCAGGGCTGTGCATGTTTCCTATTTTTTTTGGGAAAAAATCGAAAAAAAAACATGAGAGGCTAGCGTTAATGCATAGACAAAGTACGCAAATGGTTCATTCGGTGATTATTCACCGGTACTCATTCGACCTAGTGCCAACACATAAGTATTACAATCGAGTAGATTCTCTCAATGAGTTTGTCCAAGCGACAATGGAGAATTAAGAGTGTTAGTCATTTCGTTTTCCTCACTTCATGGTTCGCCTACAAACTTCTTCTTCAAGCCTCGCCTTCCTTAGATTTCTCACAGTTCGTGTTCGATGACATACGCACCCTCATTTGTGTTCTCTGTGACAAAAAAAGAACGATGCTCATGCGTTGTTTTCGAGTAGCGGATGTTCTATTTGGCATGGACATGGTTTTAATTGGCAGAAATCCCACTTGTGATCCTTTGTGATCTGTGCACCAAAAAGGGTTGTAATGACAATATGTGAAAACATGTGGCCAAGGTGGAGAGAGAGGGAGAGAGAGGGAGAGGGAGAAAGAGAGGAGAGAGGAGAGAGAGAGAGAGAGAGAGAGAGAGGAGAGAGGAGAGGGAGGGAGATGAGAGAGAGAGAGAGAGGAGAGAGAGAGTAGAGAGAGGAGAGCGAGAGAGGAGAGAGAGGAGAGAGAGAGAGAGGGAGATGAGAGAGAGAGGAGAGGAGAGGAGAGAGAGAGAGAGAGAGAGAGGAGAGAGAGCGATAAAAAAGGGAGTGGAGAGAGGTAGGGATAGTGATATAGCGAGATGGCAATAATCAACACGATAAAAGACAAGGAACTAAATGGCATTTTATCAGTTATTATCAGTTATCCACCATTGTCTACGGTTTCGAGAGAGGTTTCATTATTGTCTTCATCTTGATCAAATTACCTTGGTTTTTTCGTCCTTGAAAATATCCGAATATTTGTTTCAATCTATTTGAATTTTCTAAGAGAGATAGATAAATTTATGATTAATGAATAATGTTGTCTATAACTGTGTATTTAACAGTATTTTACGATCAACCTGTATGAACTAGTTCATATTGTCCGTATAAAATGTACTTGCATAATAAAATGACAAACTGTATGTAAATAACGAGACAATGGGCATTTACATACAGTTGCACTCTCTCGCATAACTCTCGATTACCCCTCCTCTTCCTCTCACCTAACCCGTCTGACATTCGCCGCGCTGATTTCATATTTAAAATAGATCGGCATAGTTTCTGAACTATGCAAAATAGGAAATAGTCATTGCGGACTCCGTACCAATAAAACAATTGATTTTTATACGCTCAATATCGCTTTCACAAATATTGTTCAATGTAATCCTTAATTTCTTTCGCTCTATCATATTATTCTCTAATCATTTTCCACATTATTTCAAGGAACCATGCCCACTCCCAGTCTTCAAGGTAAGACAGCCCTGGTTACCGGGGCTTCCAGAGGCATCGGTAGAGGCATCGCACTACAGCTCGGTCAAGCAGGTATTCTAATTTAATTTAATTTATCATACATCAAAAATATGCAACTATTCTTAATGATTTATATTTGTAACTTCGTGCTTGTTAATGACTTGGTTTTTATAGTACTGCCTAGTAATGTAAAGTAATGCCTAAAAAAGGCGAGTAAGAAGTGGAGCGCTATGCATATCAGAGCTCTCATCCCTTGACCTCTAGATAAATGTGTTCAAATCGTAATCGTAATCGTAATCGCCTAGTAATGCAAGGACATGTTTCAATCGCGAACTATCGGGTCGTGATTACTAACAAAAAAACTTTTAAAAAACAAAAAAAACTCAGGAAAGCTTAACGAAATTGCATACAAATTGGAATTGGAACCCGGGTGTTCATGTTTGCCAGACAAGGCCGTTCTCCACTCGTCCATGGAAGCATAAAATGCTTGACAATAGAGTCCCGCTCGATAGCCCTCCTTAACGGAGGCATGCATATGCTGCACACGGCGTGCCGCCTTATTTTTATTCCTTATCATTTTATAGATTAAAGTAACTGAATGCTAGCAAACTACTAGCCGTACTTCCACCATTACCAATTGATATCAACTCTAGGAGCCACAGTGTACATCACCGGACGCGAACCCTCTCAGTCGCTCCAAGCAGAGTTCAAAGACTCACTTCCAACACTGGAGAAAACCAAACAAGGTTCGTTATATTTCATAAATCGATCGCTGTCTACAAAATGAATAGCATAAACTTGTTTTTTTTCTGAAAAGCTTCTGACGACTTCCACATATATTCGATGACGTCATAATACAAATTTCGCCCTTAAATACTGCTTGTGCAGATATCGAAGAGCGTGGAGGCAAGGCCGTAATGATCTACTGTGATCACTCCAATACTCAATCGATCAAGGCTCTTTTTGAGAGGTTTTCCATTTGCTAAATGGATAATACTGCGAATAACTTAATTTAAGAATCGAGGGTGAAACGAATGGAGCACTAGATATTCTCGTGAATAACGCATTCTCGGCTGTGGCTGTGAGTTGGTGTTGTCAAACATTGCCTGTCCAGTGTCTGTGACCAGGGCCGAAACACTGGATCGTTTTTATCTCAAGATATCTGTCTTTACATAGTTTCTTTTCTAGCACAACCTACTTTATAAAACCATTCCTTCATTACTTTAGCTCTAATTGCGAATGGAAAGAAGAGACAATACGGAATTCACGTCGTATTTCTTTGATAGTTAGTAAAACGAGTGGCCATAGACTTTCTTTGTTGAGTGGGTGTTTTAGCTTTCAACGCTAAAGAAGACTCTAAATTGGTGCTAGAATTCTTCTCTTCTTTTCTTTGCGGTATCTTTACAGAAGATCACTAAATAATTATTTACGTACACGCGTTTTTTTTCAAATCATGTATTTTATCTAAGCTGCAACTCAATTTATGTATTGAAACATCTAATGAAAAAGTCAACAAAACCGAATTTTGAAATGTAATATGCAAATTCAGGACATAAACAATTCCGGAGGGAAGCCATTCTACGAGATGAACCCGGAAATGTGGGATTCAGTCAAAAATGTCGGTCTGAGAAACCATTACTACTGTTCGGTCTACGCGAGTAGAATGATGTTAAAGAGGTTTCAGTCTAGTTTAAAAAAATCTTATTTAGAATAAAAACAGTTGGTTTGTTCTGAATTACTCTTGTTAACAACGTACAACAGAGATGTATTCTGAGTGAAACTGGATTACCTTCACGTATTTTTTTTGCGGTGTGTTCTACCCCGTGGTGTACCTCACGGGATGAGACGGCGTGCCCCGTTTGTAAAAAAATATCGGAGTTTTTGACAAAGAAGACCATTAATATACTGGCACTAAAAAGGTGAAAACAATGTTTTTTTTAATTTCAGAAAGTCAGGCCTTATTATTAATATCTCTTCCGTCGGAGGTCTTCAATACGCTTTCAACGTCGCCTATGGGTGCGGAAAAGCTGCGGTAAGTAAGAATACATTCATATATAACATATTAGATGCCCATGCTATGCAGATTGTTTACTTTGACCCTGAATATGGTTGAGAATATAAATATATAAATAAATAAATAAATAACGCATCTTGGAAAATGTAGAGAGAAGTTATAAATACATCGCTACATTTATCTTTTGTTACACTGTGAAAACGTCCCAATATGTATTTAATAATATACTTTATGCGGTGCAAAATTAAAGTATAATTCTGATAAAATATTCGTATTTCTACACTGTTAATTCAACCTTACTACCTCGTTGTGGTATTGTATTTATGTGTCCCTAATGCTATTTCTCTATGTATCTCATTATCATGCTCACCTGAAACCCACATAAAGTTAATATCATTATATAATATTATTATTATTAATATAGATGATGGCAGTTGCTTTCAGCTCGACCGCATGGCCGTAGATATGGCGGTGGAACTGAAAGGCACAGGAGTGACCGTACTCTCGATTTGGCCGGGTGCCGTGAAGACTGAGGCCGCCGAAGTATTCATTTCCAGTGGAAAGACGCAAGAAGTCGTCAAGGCACCAAAAGTGAGATTTGATTGTGAATCTAACGCGAGACTAGAAGCTAGAAGCTAGATTTTTATGCCCAACTAGACCTTTTTCAATATTGTACGCACAGTCCGCTGCATTTCAGCACGAAATAGATTACTTTTTTTGAAATTTAAAAAAGGAGAACCTCGAGTGTTTTCGTGACCAGGGATGGGCGTAAAATGAAAATTTTACGGATCCGTAAAAACGTAAAATTTACGGATTCAAAATCCGTAAAATTTCGTAAAATCCGTAAAATCTTTAAAACATGCTTGTAGTTTGACATTTTCGTATTATAACAGTATTAATCAACGCAAAAATTAATAACAATGAAATTGCACGTGAAATAAAATGAAAAAAGTGGATCTGTGCTATTGATAATTAGTCGAAACCACATCACTGGATGCTCTCATTGCACTTACATAGGTGAATTCAAAAATTTTTATGAGTCGACTATGTTCAATAAGAACACAGTTAAACTACTCATAGAACTGTTGTATGTTTTTGCGATCAAAAAAACATTTTTTGTACAATTTTCTCTTATTTTTAAGCCTTAAAATTTAAGGATTTATTTCTTTAAAATATTTTACGGATTTTTATTTTACGGAATCCGTAAAATAAATATTTTACGGCCAATACCGTAAAATCCGTAAAATCCTTAAACGTAAAATCCCATCCCTGTTCGTGACTAAACTGGAATAAAATATTATAAAAAATATTTTATTCTTGAAATGTTATAGGACATGATTGAAGAATCATTCAAAACGGGAGAAAGTACCGAATACACTGGAAGATGTATTGTCCACCTGGCTAATGACCCTAAGGTGAGCGTCATCATGACTTCTTTTCCTAATTATGGATATATCTATAATACATGACTCCCATCAACGAATCAGTTTGTATCATGGAAAGAATCAAATTGCACAAATGGTATTGCAAAAAAATCTACCGCATATCAGTTTCACAATACAGCATTTACAGCGAAAAATTTAATGTTTTCTTCATACGTCAGTTAGGCAAGCCAGGTGATGCTCAAATACATAAACTATTTTAAACTAGTAATCGCGTTTGGCAACATGATAAATATGTGTTGCAGGTGAACAGTAAGACGGGCAAGATCCTCTTCACAAGCGACATCGCGAAGCATTATGGATTCAAAGATATTGATGGTATGACTAATGATATTAAAAAATGTTGAAAAGAAAAACATCATGGAAAACTCCCTTCTTACACACTCTCGCTATATTTCTTCTCCGTTGGGTGTTTTTGAATACCCCCTGAAAATTTTACTTAAAAAAATTAAAGATAGAGACCCTCGAGTTTTTTTCGTAATAAGACTGTTCAGATAGAATGATAGCGATTCATCGCACGAATCGAAAGAATATTTGATATTGATTCCCGATATGTTTAAAGCACACTATGCGCATTGAAAGTACTACTTTCAAGGCATGTAGAGAGTGCCCATCCGATTTGCATACTTTGCTCTCATTTTCTCATTGTCCCTTACGCCAATTACCATATAATATAAACAATAGTTTTTAAGTAATTATTAGAAAATAAGAAAAGACAAGCGAAGAAAAATGTCCCCTTTTTGCACATGTGTACGAAAAAAATCAAAAAATAATTATACTTTTTTTTCAAACAAAATTTTTCTGTTTTCAGGCGCGACACCAATGGATATGCGATCTGTCTCACTTGCACTGAGGTATTTCGGATGGACAAAACTCGCCGCCCTCACTCCATCCTGCCTCAGAATTCCCCTCTTTTTCATGCACTTTGCCGGTTACAAGTTTGAGTGATCTTTGGCCTTTGATCTTTGATATTTTGTGAAATCATCATTAAAAATCAATATTTTATTGTACTTTTATAAAAATATTTCATGAGTGCATTATATTCTTTGATTTACTTATACCATGTTCAAAAGACGCTAAAGGAACAGAAAGGCAAAAAAAGAGTAGGCCTCAGCTTAACTTTTGCTACGGGTCTGATTGTGAAGGGAATCGGAACCAAACCAAAATAAAGGAAATAAATATATGATACATTGCAAAGCTGCTTGCGCATGAATCATAATGTTAGAAGACCTGTCCACTGAACGGTAGGGTCTGAAAATCAGTCCTCCCAACAAAAAATTATTTTATACCCCGAGGGCAAATGACGAGCTATGACTACCGTAATCTGGGGATAAACATTACCCGCTACTAGCATCATTTTAGCACTTAGAACGGGTTGTTAGCACATCTAGAAGCTGACATATGAGTTATAAATTTTGGAACTTTTTTTTAAAAGAGTGGTGAATGATAGCTAGTTTAATGCAAATTTTCCCCGGGCCAAAAACCAGGAAAGTGCCTAAATTTTGAGGGTCAAAGTTGCAACCCTGCTACAGCTTGAAATCGGAGTCGGAACCATTCCGCAGTGTCTCAGAAGAACAGGACTTTTCGCTAAAGAAATATATATTTTCAAGAAAGTGTACTTCGATTGCATCATCACTACGCAACAGTAAACTGATTAAATTACACCAATACATCATGGATGTATTCCTTGTTAAATTTTGTGCGTTGACTCAAAATATCAGCTCCATTGATTTCCTGTATCAAAAGTTATTAAAAAATGAAAGTGTCCTGAGACTTGTTGCCTACACTGTATCATATATAGCCAACAACGATCAGTACCGAACCTACCGTAATATGTCAGTACCGTCTTGGGCGCTTGTTCCGCAAATGTGCACACAAGCCACGCCCCCTCTAAGGCCTGCCCCCTCTATCCTTGCACTTCGTACTCTCTCATATCTCAACGCTCTCTCGCACTCCATATGTGAGAGAGATGGGAATAGCGGGGAAAAAGAGATGATGAGACGACTTTTGATTAACTAATGATGATCTAACAGACAATAGCAATAAACGGGGTTAAGCAAGGTTTATCTTTCCAATCAGTCCAATTAAGTCAATATCCCCGTCATCCGAGTCTTCTCCCAAGTCACCTAGCTCGCCTATTCTCTTCATGTGATTCTAGTTTTGGATCGGCCGCTTCTCCCGTCATACCTACATTGTCAGAATCCCCCCATTTTCTAACTATTTGCCGCCGTATCGAGACGTTATTAGAATAATATATGCCTTTGCTCGAGAGGAGTACGGGTAAGAGCGATCGAAACATGAGATGATAGGACCTATTATTTTCATTCAGTACCGATGACCTTATTCTTTACTTATTACCGATTACCACATCCCCCATTATATACCGATGAGTTCATTTCCATACCAATTTGCTGACTTTTCGTTCATCACCAATTAGCTGATCCTTTCACTGCTGTTGATACATCTATTCATACAAACCTTGAAGTTATAGCACGTTCAAGTTAGACCACAGACAGTCAGAATCGGATCAGACACGCAGAGGAGATGAGAGATGAGAGATAGCTAGAGTGAGAGAGTGAATGAGAGAGCGTGTTCCAGGTAGAGAGCGCGCATGCAAGGCTTGTAGTTTGTATCGCCCCCTATAAATAGCGCTCGGCCTGCTCATTCTTCGCCTCTGATTCATCAGTTGCGCCTCTCTCATTCGAGAGCATTTTGGTTTGGGAAGGGACTTCGCGATGAAGTCCCTTCCCTGCCCCGGACTTCTCCATCTTCTTGGAGAAGTCGCCGCGCAGGAGCCGGCTGGGGCCTTTCCCCCCTTCCAGGCTCTCTGCCTGGAAAAGGGGGCGGGGCTTAGAGGGGGCGTGGCTTGTGTGCACATTTGCGGAACAAGCGCCCCGTCTTGTATGCCACCACGGTTATTGATTATTTGTGCATTATTAATATTTCATTGATCTCTTTCCCGAACTAGATGAATATATTGATCTTGTTTACGGATAAATCAACGGGGGGGGGGGGGCGCCCGTTTCGGCAACGAGTTATAAATCGGTTGGGAGAAGGTCTATGGAAACAAAAGTTGTACCATTGTTATCAGTAGCGGTGTACGGTATGGTACTACCGTAACCATCGGGAATCGTGAACTGATTTTTTAGTCGACCTATGACCATGGTTGAAAATGGCCAAAGTCGAAAAATTCATGATGACCCGAGATCAAATACTAGTTGCAATTATATCAATAGTGAGCCAACTTTTATCTTTTTGAATACCGTAACCCGAACTACCATAATCTAGCTACCGTAACCTGCAATGATATGGCGAAATGCACTTCAAATCCCGGTTTGATTACGGTAGTTCGGGTTACGGTAACCAGAAAGATAAAAGTTGTCTCACTATTGATATTATGGCAACTGGTATTTGGTCTCGGAGCATCATGAATTTTCGACTTCGGCCATATTCAACCATGAACCCCGGGTCATGGGTCGACTAAAAAAATCAGTTCACGATTCCCGATGGTTACGGTAGCACCATGCCGTACACCACTACTGATAACAATGACACAACTTTTGTTTCCATAGACCTTCTCCCACTCGATTTATAACTCGTTGCCGAAACGCCCCCCCCCCCCAAATCAACAACCATAATTAAAACGAACAAGAACAAATTTATTCAACCGGTCAACGCAACGTGTGAAACCAAGAGAGTATCAATAGCTAGAATTATTAGCAACAAAAAACACAACAAAAACAATCACAAAATAATCTTTACAAGAATCTGACAATCTTACAAGAAGTAGATATTCAACAGCTCAACGACCCCTGAGAATCGGTACGGGGATACTATTACCGTAGGTCGCAGTATATAGCACAAGGAATAGAAATAGAACACAGAATGATGAAGAATGCACCGGCAATATGGGATGGGTAATCAATAAAATCACAATAAAACGATACATTAATCAATACTTGAGCTCTCAATGTTGAGAATGCTTCGTGGCCGTGTTGGAGTTCGAGCCATTCTTCAGTGAAGCCGGCATAGTTTGTGGTGGCGCTTTGCGTCTGCAATGTTCATTAGTATTATTAATATTTATTTATTCATTCCGTCAAAGATAATGACGCATTCAAATTTTTTTCGAAAATCACAAAATTTAGAGGGGGCTCATGTATGATAGTAATACACAACGACATATTTTATTTATAAAAAAACAAGCACATTATTTATCTTTATTTTATTTTAAAAAAACTAGCGACAAGCGACATCCAAAGCCAATTTGAAACACTCCGCTCTGGCCACTCTCTCGCTGTCTTTGCCTACGAGAGAGTATTGCCAGAGCGGAGAGTAAAATTAGCTTTGGGCGTGATATAGTAAAGGTGAGCTCACTTGGTCGTCGGAGGCATCGGCGTCTTGAATTCGCCCCCATCCACCGTCCTATCGGCAGAAACACCTATTATAATGGAAATAGATCATAGTTAAACATACAAATGTACTCATCAAATTAGATATTAGTGAATGAAAAGAGGTTATTAGTAGAGGCGAGATTCACTGTTTCGTTCGGCCATTATGTTCTAGACAGTGAACCTCCTATACTGAACGTTGATGTATACAAAGAATCTTTGCTCGCCCGTTATACTGCAGCGCCATGATAGCAAATGCGACTGTATACATGATAAAAAAAGGGATCAATAATCTCATATCGAAGATCATGTAAGCCACAGCATAATTCATTTCTTGATTTTCATTCCATTAATTGTGATCTTGATACAGTGTTAAAATTTTTAAAAAAAGATTATGCTTTTTGATTTTGCTACTGTGTTTAAATTAAATAAGAGAATGTACGATCGAATAATTCTCAATAACTCCATCACTCTCTTATTGTTGTTTTTTCTTTCTCATTAGTCATGTTATAACTGATGGATAAATAAATAAATAAATAAATAAATAGAGGATAATAATACTGAATAGTAAACAAGTACCAACCAGTCTTGGGCTTGGGTCTGGACTTCTGTGACGGCGTGACTACCGTATTCGTCGCCGGCTGGGATACGGTAGACTGGGATACGGTAGACTTGGGCATGGTAGGCTGGGATACGGTAGTCTTGGGCTTGGTAGACTGGGATACGGTAGGCTGGGATACGGTAGACTTGGGTTTGGTAGGCTGGGATACGGTAGACTTGGGTTTGGTAGGCTTCTTCGGGGGCGGCAACGCTGCTGTCGTCAGCATGGGCGTCTGCAAATGCAAAATAATAACAACAATAATAATGAATGGTGGTGCACCTCATAATATTCATAAAGATCACTTAATAAGCGAGACCATGTTTTAAAGGTGAGATAAGATTTCAGAGATAGTACCGACCAACGATCACACTTTTGCTATATAAGAGATCAAAGATCAAAGAATAAAGATCAAAGATCACATTTAGATGAGTAGAGGAGGAGCGTGATGGCGCATGAGAGGAGCCGACGGAGATACCCTTGTTCACTCGATCAGTCATTGACAATCTGAATATAGGCTCATACTTATATTGGTTGATTCATGTTTCATGTGCTAGATGTAGTCCAATGATAAAAGAAATGAAGGGTTGCTTGTAACTCCTGAATTTCCAAAGTATCTCCAAGAATCGCTTATTGATACAAATTCTACAGATAAATCTCCCCGCTACCGTACTCCTCTAGACACTACCATCTACCGTACTCCTCTAGACACAACCATCTACCGTATCCCCCACTCACTGTATCTTCTTCGGTGGCTTCCTGTCGGTGTCGCCGCGACGGGGGGAAAGAATGATCGGATCGGAGTCGATCTGGAATATTCAAAAGTGCAGTATACAATATACTACAATACAATGACCTTTATCAAGTACAGAACCGGGGAGGGATTGGCCACAGCTCATAGGTCGAATAGCTAGGTTATCGGTTTTCAAAATGCGGTCAGGTATTCGATTTTTGGCACATTTTGGATCAAAATGCGGTCAAGCTTGGTACTTTGTAACATACCTTTCGACCATACATTTTCGAGCAGTTTTGAGCCTTGAAACCGATCCAGGAATATGTGGGAGATCGAGATTAGTAAGAATCGCCCCCCATTTCGGGTCAGTTCCGAGTACTTGAGATGTAGATCGGGTCAGTTTTGTTCTAATTTCGGGTCAGGGTCGGTTCGCAAAAACAATAGATTGTGGGAGGGGCGAAAATGTATGCGTTCGACCTATGCTACCGCTAAACGATTGATTTGTGTGGGCGTGATTCTATCTTGAATAATTCAACGATCAACTTCTGAGCAACTATTGATGACACTCACATCATAGGTCGAAAAGTACTTTCGCAAATGACGAAGCATGGACGCATTTGGAATTTTTCTTGAAATACCGAAAACATTTTGTGAAAACATGAACGCATTTACGATTTTTTTGTGCAAACCAGACAGCATTTTGCAAATCTGTAACGTAGCTATTCGACCAATGGGTGTAATACAATAATTAGCTACGCTTTATCGACTCTCAAATCATTCTCTGGAATTACTAAGAACATAAAATTCATTCGTGAAACACGATATCAACATGTAGATGTGATCACTACTAATCATTGTAATTATCACTATTACCAAAGGTCGAGAATTATTCTTATTAATAATAATAATATTATTATTATTATTACCATCATTTGGAAGCCCGGAATAGGAGGCTTTTGTTGTGATCCCTTCCTCTTGATCGCAGTCTTAGTCGAAGTACCCAGGACTACTGTAATAGAACGAGAGGATACTGTATATTTGTTTAGGTGAGGATACTGTATATTTGGAGATATAAAGGTCAAGAAACAGTCAGTTAATTCAATTTATTGATCGTAAGTCAATAATGCCAGTGTGCCCTGAATATACACCTTACGGGTACACCGCGAGCTAAAACTCTCCGCTCTGGCCACGCTTGGCTCGGGTGTGTGTCTTTAAAGGTGGTGTCCGGCGAATATTTTCGTGAACAAACTGTGAAGTCAGAAAGATAGCAAAAGTTATTCTGCATCCATTACATAAATTAGTTTATGCTAATTTAGCTTATTGATCGCTAGAATCATGAATGAATACATGCTTGATGTACAGGCAAAGGCGCGAAATTTTGAAAATAGGAAAGTTCAGCAATAGGTTTCGAACCCGCGATGTTACGCTTATTAGTGAGCACTTTTACCACTGCACTATGGGATTGATGAATGGTCGTGCTAATTTCTTGCATATCACTTGTCCCTTGCATAATAGATATGTTATACATTTGCATAGACATTCGAGGGCCTCCATCTTTAAGATGGAGAGCAACGGATGTTCATTAGGTAACCAACCACAACTCCCTCTGTTCATTTGCCACTGCAATATACACATGATTATATAAGAGGCAATAAATAAATTTTCTTATTTCAACTGTCCCGTTCATGCATTAGCATGTGATAAATATAAATATAAATATAACATAAATAAATAAATACACCATATCTCCCATACCGATATCCGCATCCTCTCCTCCATTCGTATTCGTCATCGTCGTCGTCTCAAAGTCCATCGTGTGCCCGTACATGGAGGGGAGCGACGGAATCGAGGACGAATGAGGCGTCACCGGTTCCTGAATCAAGATCAAAGATCAAAGATCATAGATCAAATTCATAGATCAAAGATCAACGATCCTAGAATAAAGATCAAAGATCCTAGAATAAAGATCAAAGATCATAGAATAAAGATCATAGATCAAAGATCATAGAATAAAGATCAAAGATCACAACAAAAACATTATTAGCTAAGATACAGTAGCTATCTTTATCACATTCGCACATTGGTGCGGTGAGCCATGGCTGGGTTCATACATGGGAGGGGTACATGATTCACATTGTAAAAAAAATGGTTGATTTCACAGGGGGGGGGATACAAATTTTTTTGAAATATCACCTAAACGTCATTTTTACAAGGGGTATTCCACTAAATTTTTGAAAATCCAAAATTTAACAGAGGGCGCCCCCCATGTCGGCGCCCATGTATGGCAGGGTTCCTTCATGGATCAGTGAAGTTTAATTCTTTCTTCTATTAAAATCGGGTGGGTAGAACGCGGAAATTAATTTTTTTAGTGATCTTTTTTTGCTAAATCGTTTTCAGACATGGTCCATGGTTATCCCACGGCCAAAAAATGCGGGTGGGTAACGTAGATTTTCGGCAAAAAATGCGGGTGGGTACACAAAAAATGGGGGAAATTAAAACTTTTTTTTAAAACTCCGTTATTATTTCAGTTGACAGTTAGACTATTTATCGTACAGTAAGAACGAGAACTGATTATAATAATATGCGATTTCGTTCAATACTGCACTATATTACATGCATAATATCTCAATCTGATTAGGAACCGACAGAGAAAAAGATGAAACTCAAGAAATTTAGTCATCTTTGCGTTTAAGAGGATTTCCAGCGCGTTATCCCATGGTACCTACGGTGGGATAACGCTCTGGCAAATGTGTTTGACGCGTTCGTTTTACATTTCCATGTGGAAAATTGGAATCTCTGTCGGTACGCGACAAGAAATGACGCAAAAAATAATTTTTATATGCTAAGTCCAAGGAAATAGAAAAAATAAATTCAGTACGCGATAATCATGCCTGAAAATGCACCCCTCCAAACAACACTTTCCTACTATAATTTTCATATTTCTTATTGTCCACTGTGTTCTCTGTCGGTACGCGACTCTCTAAACGAAAAATCAAAATTTTTTGAATCAATTAATATTTCAGTTCTTGTTAACGTTAAATTCCGACACAGCGTACTACTATCACTTCACTGAACATAAAGATCGTACTCTTCTCATATTCGTACTCATTTATTCAGTTTGCTACCATACTCTTTTCTTCAATTTTTTTCGACATGATTGATTAATTAATAATTTTTTCAAGTCAACATTTTTCGAAATTTTGCGGGTGGGTTACCTACTTTTTAAAAAAATTGCGGGTGGGTCTATCCCATGGGATAACCATGGGCCATGTCTGGTGGTTCTTGCCGCTAGCGACAATACCGACCACGTATGATTCATCGGCCCATCGTTCTCGCATATCTTTCTCGTCTTTCAACAGCGGCGCTTACTACGAAGTAGAATCCAGAAAAATCCATTCGAATTTGAAGTTAAAAACCGACGTAGCAGCATATACTTCATCCGAAGTGGCTGCATGAAGTAGGAAATACACCTCTCGACTTTCCAAATGCCTTCTGGGAGGGACAGAAGTAGGCTTAGTAGAAAGATCAAATTTCAGAAGCACAGTAAACCACACAAAGGTAAAGACAACCAGGGTTGAAACCATACATTTTCGGTGTCCTCGCCATTGTTTTTATATAGCGGGTTGATTTTCGCAATATGGTGGGTCAATTTAGAAAACTCGTTATTTTTCGCTTAAAATCTTCATTTTTAGCTTATTTTCATATCAAGTAGCTGAAACTGAACCATATATAGAGAGAGGGTCAATCCTCGCATTACGAGGGTATGGAAATGTATGGGTTGAAACTACAAACCACAGCGCAATGAGGGCCGAAGGAGTCGACAGGCAGCGGCACTTTGGGCGTGGAAGTGACGAATCTGAAGTATCGATCGTATTGATTGATAGATATCGTAATCCCTTCGCGAAATCTACCGTACCCTCGTTTCGAGCCAGCAGCTGGAGTCTTGAAGGGATTACCAGACGTCCTGTCGTGTACGGTAGAGGATACGGGCTGATGTGACGAAGGGGCGGCACTTTCGACTGAGGAGCTCAGTGCCGTTGTTTTCATCTGAGAAGAACAGAAATCAATCAATCAATAATCACGCTCACACTTTGGCGTGAATCAGAGCATTTTGGAAACCTGACCACAAAATAATAATAATAAAAATAATAATTATAATAATAATTTATTCCTTCAATCGATAAAATCAGGGATGGGATATATCTGTGTGTGGCCACCCATATTTTGAGAATAAAAATGAGTGTGGGCACCCCCGAAACCTGTTGAAATTTCAAAGAAAACGTCATAATTTTGCGGGGAAGTGCTCATAAAATACAAAAATATTGCGGGCGGGTCCATCCCACGGGATAACCAGGGACCATATCGGATTAATATGTGTCTCAATTACATTATAGACTATTTTAAATTTAAAAAATAAAAATAAAGTAAATTACCTGCATCATCTCGTGTTGCATCTTCCTCATGATTTGCTGCTGCTCCGCCATCTTCCTGAAAGATATATACATTTTAAATAATAATAATAATTATAATAATAATAGTAATAATAATAGTAATAATAATATTAATAATAATAATAATAATAATAATAAAAATAATAATAATAATAATAATAATAATAATAATAATAAAAATAATAATAATAATAATAATAATAATAATAATAATAATACTGAACTGCTTGAGATTCTTCGCCATGTCGTGTCCGAACTGCGCACGTCCTTTCTGTGATTTGAGCAGCCGTTCACGATGTTTGTTCTGGAATATAAAGTAGATCTAATAATATTATTAATTTAATAGATAATAAAAAAGGAAAAAGGTACATCCCGTAGCCAACTCGAATAGCATAGGTGGGCGCGTTAAAACGAATTTTTGGCGCACGGTCTTGCTCTCCCACTCGGGCCTGGTGCATAGCTTTGCCTTTAAAAAATTGGAAAACTTCCAGTCAAATTTGCAAAAAAATAGCCTCGCGCACAGCCTTGCCTCCCCATTCTCCAGTTTGCGCGTAGCCTTTGACCAAGAGTGCCCACCAATACCGCATAGTTGCGGATGCGGGAAACTGAGTCAAGATTTCCTTTACTACACAATTCCAAGCTAAATTCGCTCGGAAAAGTGAGCAATAAATACAATCTTTAATCTCAATCTTCTAATCTTAAAAAAATAATATAAAGTAGTAAAAAGACCTGGAAGCTTGCGATCTTCTGGAGATTACAATAGAATGATTGTGACTCTTGAAACGGATCCTTGAACAGCGATTGAAGCTGTAAGAATATGTCTCAACGATTGTGGTGCTTCAAGGATGGATGCTTTGCATACCCTGCTAACAAAAGTCATGCCTCCTAGAAATACCCCAGAACCGGTCGATAAACTTAGTTCGGTGTAACTCTTGCCTACTCTCGTTATGCAAGTTACAAGTGATTGCATAGGTGGGCGCGTGAAAACGAATTCTTTTTGCGCACAGCCTTGCATTCCCTTGCGGTACCTTGCGCCTCGCCAAAATTGGAAAATTTCCTGTCAAATCTGCTAAAGAATGGCCGTGCGCATAGCCTTGCCCTCCAATTCCCCAGTTTGCGCACAGCCTTTCCCCCAGCGTGCCCACCTATGAGTGATTGACAAAAAGCTTAAGAAAATAATACAATTA
This sequence comes from Parapristionchus giblindavisi, assembly GCA_943737045.1. NCBI lineage: Eukaryota > Metazoa > Nematoda > Chromadorea > Rhabditida > Diplogasteridae > Parapristionchus > Parapristionchus giblindavisi. The sequence continues at coordinate 11,155 of CALSFV010000363.1, read as the reverse complement.
ACTTACTGTAGGATCAAGATTACGGTTGATCTCGATGAATTTGGGAGCAGGCGCATTACAGCGAGCACATTTCGTCTTCAGACGTCCTAAATCAAGAAAAATAAAATAACTTAATATAGGTTAAAAAGTGAATTAAAGTTGACAAGATAAGCGCAACCTCGATCGATGCAATCGCAGCAGAAGACGTGACCGCAGTTTGACAGGGAATATCGTCTGGGCTCCGCAGTCGGCAAGTGCCCGCACAGATTGCAGTGCACAAAGCTCATTAATAATCCTAAAATACGGGATTACTTTCAGCACAGTTCAACTGAAACGACAAAATGTCGCTTGTAAATGATAGGAACTGTGAGCGGACATTGGAGTAATAGCATACAATCGAGAAATTAAGTAAAATAAGTAATTTTACATAATTATCAACAAAAACAGGGAGGTATAACTAGCGGCGAAAGAAATTCGAATTGAAGTACCGTAATATATTCAAATCTAGTACTTATCGTGAACTGACTTTATTGACCTCTTCATGATAAAATAACTTATAACATAAATAACTGTTGTTTTACATAAATTATTTTTTAAGTATTCAGAATTTAATCGATTATGAACATGGAAGGCAATTAACAATAGTTTATGTAAATTCATGGCAAGACAGACCAAAGATTAGCAACTTTTAGTAAAATTTTACATGAAGCCACGTTAGTTCAGAGTGTACAATAAGGGATAAACTGAAACCCCGGTCGAGACTCGAACCCGACTCAAACGCGAACCGTTCGGATAGAGAAGCAAACATCTTACCAATAGGCCACGCGTCGATCACAATCCCACCCTTTCTCTACTCATCATATCTCAATTTTCGATTGCGACACAGTTAAGATACTCGCACCGTTCCAATATAGAGATGCGTAAAAGTGTAGAAATTGAGCTACTGTATGTTCTTATTACGATTAAATAACAATCAACATTACTTTACCTTATTTTATTTTACAAAAAAAGTGACGAATATAACGAATTTATATTCAACAAAAATACAAAATAACAACACAAACAAAACGATAGCAGCACGTAATAACGATGAACAACTCATAATTAGAAAAAGTAAGATACTGTAATTTTAGAATATAGATCAAAGATCAATCTAGTTATACTTGAATAGCAGAGATAAAAACAAATAATTTCGAAAACAAAATTAATAGGAACGGTAATCAATAACTAAATAGTCTATACTACTTTATAATATCTATAATACTCTAATTTATTACTGTCAATATTATGCCGGTGTCAACGATGAAGGCGAGGCATCAGACGTGGAATTATCAGAGGGTGATGATGTATAGGGAGGATCGATGTCGACTATGAACACATCACGAAGACCCGAATCACGCTGACTGAAATTAGAGGAATTAGAGCGGTACTGTGCACTGCGGGTACAGACTAGGGTTATTGTATTCCATATACTAGGGATACTGACGACCTGATACTAGGGTTACTGCAGATCGTCCCAGCTACACTAGAAATGTCTCAATTTATCAAAACATTAACCACTAGTTCTATAATATCTCATGTTAAATGATAGCATTTGTCTGGATCAAAGATTGATTGATTGATGGAAAAGTCAGACTACATTTATCTCACTTGTTACTGATAATATCCCAACAGTACAGTAAACCCTACGTCCTACGGTATCATACCCAGCCCATACGTGGACGTGCATTGCCGCTGGAAATGAAAATCGGGGGGTCGGAAGCAAAAAATGGAGCATTTTTACGTCATTTTGAGTGATTTTTTTGGAAAATCGGGGTGTCTGGTGCCAAAAATCGGAGGTGTATTGCCGCTAGCGGCAATAGTGCCCACGTATGACCCAGCCCGTTTCCAGAGTAACTCCTCTCACCCTTCACCCCATAATGTTTTCATTAATTGATCAGACTACAAACTGCGAAAAGAAAATATCAAAGATCACACTCACCTCCGTCTCCGTGGATCCCGTTTGATACATTGGAAACTCGGTTCCACTACGCGTCATTCGCACCGGGAAGGCACTGCAATGATAAAAATTCAGTAGACAACTTACATAATAAGCATTGTTCAAAGATCATAGACCAAGCTACAAAACGAAAATTAAATTATCCTATCCTTCTAGTAGACTTATCAACACTATTTAAATTTAACTCAATAAATTAGCTCAACAACAATACATCAGCTACGACAACGAAGACTACTCGTTTCCAGAGTAGCTCCTCTTACCCTTGACCATTATTGCATTATCGATTTGTATTATATTATAAATCGATAACTAATTGACCAAAACCGTGTGGGATACGAACCCCAAGTACTGACCTTGAAGTGAGCACGGGTACGTGGGGCGATAACGACATCGTCCAAAACGATGATGCACGTACAAACGGGAGTCCTGCAAATAATACATAATTAATTAATCGAAAGGGAAAAATATTATAATTAAATTTAAATATGCCTAAATCCTTCTGGATTTAGAATTATAAGATTATAGGGCATAAGCCGCGAATCTGTGGCCGTATGCTTGAACAACGGAAAACCTTTTTTTCCCGGAAAATGTGACGTCATTAGCGAAGGCGGTGGACTTTTGGAAAACGTCTCCGCCTACGCTAATGACTTCACATTTTCCCGTGAAAACGGTTCATGCATACGACCACTGGCTCTCACATGTACATACCAGGGCTGTGTGGCAAGGCATATTTTCGGTTACAACTTAGCTTATTCATGATACAATCGTTTTCGTACGTATTCTAAATAAGTTGAATGCTGAACACAGCGAACAATTTAGCACGATGCAATGCATAATTGCTTGGGAATGCAGATAGAATAAGTGATAAAATAAACAATATCATCCCTCTGCGAATAGATCAATCAAATGATAAGTTGCCAAAAATCTAATGAAAGATCGCCCGAATGAGCAAGATAGAGAACGGGTGATTGTGAAGGATAGAGCGGAGCGAAACTTAACACGAAAATAAGAAACAATGGACATCCAGAATAAAGGAAATAACTAACCCTGAGCAGCGGAGTGTTTATGTCCACGAAGAGCTCTTTGACCTTCACGATTCCATGTTTACTGAAATTAATTATGAATCAATTCATTTTTGCTACATTTACATTTGACATTTCACGGCTCTCATCATATTGCCCACAGATATTGAAAGAAAATGATCAATTACGGAGCTCAAACTTTCAATACGTCAACACCATTTCAATTAGCACTCCCTGAAGGATAAACTGAGAACAAACACAGAGAAAAACGTATCAGGAATAATAAAATAAACAAAGGTATTCAACATCAACAACAGACAACAACAGAATGTAACTTACAGTTGTCAGCTCATGCGCTAGTGAAACATCACTGCCTCGAAGTTACAAGGGCTAAAATTGATTGAGTACACTTAGTATATAGTAAGAGCTAAGAAACAAACAACAACACAGCAAAGTAGCATGGATAAGAAAGAAAAAATTAAAATGAGGAGAAATAATTTTTCCACTCCGATAGTCGCCCGAATTCCGGAGTGTATAATGTGCACACGTAAAACTGCGCACTTTATACTACCGTAAACTTTGGAAAACTCGATCGCACCAAATGTTTTTTTCTTTTTCCCGGCTATTATACATCCACTCTTATGATTGAACTAACGTGAAGCAGCAATTGCAGCAATAAATGAACCACCCCAATGATCGTAACTAATTTTTTTAAATCGAGCAATTTCTATTCCTTAAAATTTTCTTCATTTCCCGCATGATATTGATATTTTAAATTAGTCTATAAGAGGCTTCGTGTGATCAGTAGATAAGGAATAAGCGCTTAATTGCATCTGTTTAAAAAATATAAGAAAAGATAATTAAAGAAAAGTGTAACCTTTTTGCACATACGAAGAACAAAACACTAATTTATTTAATATTTTCTCTTTTTTTTGCAAAAAAAAATTTTCAGGCGCGACACCAATGGATATGCGATCTCTCTCACTTGCATTGAGGTATTTCGGATGGACAAAACTCGCCGCCCTCACTCCATCCTGCCTCAGAATTCCCCTCTTTCTCATGCACTTTGCCGGTTACAAGTTTGAGTGATCTTTGATCTTTGATATTTTGTAAAATCATCACTAATAATCAATATTTTAATGTACTGTTATAAAACATAATTCATAAGTGCATTTTATTCTTTGATTTGTACCATGTTGAACAGACGTAAAGGAACAGAAAGACATAGAAATCTCTCCTCGTTTTACACACTCTCTCGTCCTCTTCCCTCATTTCACTACGATTGATCGTATTAATCTGATCTTTGATCTTTCGACGTATCTATCTGATTTTTGTTGGTTTTTCGATAATCATCGAAGGTAAATTAATAGATAAATTATCGTAGATCAATTACGCATAAATACGATGCAACAACTATTGAATCAAAGTTGATTGTTACAATTCTACAGGAAGAGGTGATAGAGGAGGGTTCTACAGAAGGTTTTAACTGAAGGACATATTTATCGAATTCACACCGCAGTTATCCTGTCTTAAAGATGGAGACCCACGAGTTTTTTCGTAATAAGACTGTTAGGATACAATAATAGAGATTCATAATACGAATCGAAAGACATATCTGATATTGATTCCCGGTATATTTAAAGCTCACTATGCGCATTGAAAGTACAACTTTCAAGGCATGTAGAGAGTGCTCATCGAATTTGCATACTTTCACTCTCACTTTCTCATTATCCCTTACGCCAATTACCATATAATATAAACAATAGCCAGCATGCTTATCGTGGCGGGAGTCAGTCATGCCAACTCATGGGTCCCCTTCTTTAACCCCTCATAATCAGATACTTTGTATTCATATTTATAATAATAATAATAAATTAATGCAGTACAAGGATAACTTAGTAAACAATTGATACCGTGGCGACTTACATAACGATGTCACAACTTAGGTAGAAAAGAAAAAAATACAATACGTCTTATTCGTGTCACATAATACTGTAATGAAGAAGTCCCTCAGCCACAGTTATACATTATCCCCAATCTTTCCCTCATTCATTCATTCATCATCCAATCTACAGCTTAGTTCCGGTAGAAATCTTCCCTCTCTTATTCATTCGACTCCTTAATATCTACTCCATCTGTATTCAGTAATAGTGCCGAACGGATCGGATTATATATAGGGAGAGATGAGCTTAGATGGAGAGGGAGAGGGAGAGGGAGAGAAAGGGAGAGGGAGAGGGAGAGAAAGGGAGAGGGAGAGGGAGAGAAAGGGAGAGGGAGAGATCTCGGCAGTCTAATTTCATAATTGCAGATGAGAATAGAGTAGTCACAAATCATGACCACTTTACAATTGAAGGAAGAAGAGGAGATGCACGAACGAAGATGTAGATGTTGTGGCCATGATGTGGCCACGTTATGGCCACGGTCTGGCCACTGTCTGCTCACCGTCTAGAGGCCACAGCTCGCGGGGTACCCCGTTTAAAGGTTCTGCCCCGCGGTGTACCTCACACCCACGGCAAATTAGAGAGAGACTCTTAGAGAGAGGTTGTCTAACTGAACTACCATAGAGAAAAGTTAGCTTACTGCAAACTCTCTCAAAAATACATGCTGGATTATGCTCGAGATAGTAACGAGGACGGGAGTAAGCGAACTAAGTTATCTCAGATATGAGAGAACCCTTCTCTAATTGTCGCATCTTATTGTAAGCTAACCTATGACTCAAATATGAGAGAGTTTGCCATGAGTGCACGGTGTACCCCACGGGATTGAACAGTGTGCCCCGCGATTTTAATCTTAAAAATTAAATTTTAAAAAAATATACCGGGGTTAAACAGGAACAAACCAGACACCCTAATAGAAATTATATACGTGAAATCTGCTGAATAGTATGATATAGGCTATAACAGAGATGCATAAATGACTCCCATCAATTGTCATTACTCTTACAGAGGATAATAGAATGAATGAAGAGGATCATCTCTCCCTCTCCCTCTCCCTCTCCCTCTCCCTCTCCCTCTCCCTCTCCCTCTCCCTCTCCCTCTCCCTCTCCCTCTCCTTCTCCCTCTCCCTCTCCCTCTCTCTCTCTCCCTCTCCCTCTCCCTCTCCCTCTCCCTCTCCCTCTCCCTCTCCCTCTCCCTCTCCCTCTCCCTCTCCCTTTTATTCACTCAAAAGTCAGCTCTTCGCTTTCATATACAGATATTGTTACTGCTCGCTATCCCCAATATATCGTCTACCCGTTTACATTTATGCTTACGTGGAACTTTTTTATAATATTTTTGATTGATTTTCAATAATATTTAAGTATTATATCTCTGATTCAGTGAGATTTCACTTGTTTTCTCAGTTTCCTAACGTTTACATTTAATCACTTTATCAATTGTTATATCATAATCGAGTTCTATACAGAATTCTTATTGATGATGACGGAGCACGAAGAAAGCCCTATCATATCATTTAATTTTATTTATCATGAAAACATCAAAGAGATGCGACAATTTTTGGAACAAAAGTACATTAAAATTATTTGAATTATTTCACAAGAAGGGAATTATTTCACAAGAAGGCTGAATTATTTCACAAGAAGGCTATTTATGCGCTGTTACAGCCATACCTGGGATACTGTGCCCTGTAGCGCACTGAGAAACACCCAGTTGGGCATAGAGTCCTTAGAGAAGCGCAGAGAGCACGTAGATTTGAGGACAGCCATGAACCTACTTAGAGGAAAATATAAAATATCCAATAAAAAAATCCCACTATTTTCGCCCTTATACCACACGAAACAGACTCAACTTTAACAACCCCGGATCTAGATTTAACTATAGACATTACAGCTTCTTTCCTAGAGCGGCAAGACTTTTGGTACAACCTGGCAATCAAATAGAGTTTCCCTAACCAATTATGTTTAGTCTCTATTGTTCCAAAGATTCGTCCATTATTCTACTCTTTAACCCGTGAGAATTTCATTGTCATTATCTTTATCATCATTTTCTTGTCTCGATTCATTTCGTTTCTTTTACTTCTATCACACGTTTCACTGTTTACTCATGAATACGTATAAATATTATTATTATATTATATAAAAAAATGTAAATGAGAGCCTGAGGAGGGGTGTTTCCAAATCTTCACATGAGTCCAGAACCAACAGCACCTATTCCACTGTGTTCAACTATGTTCTTCCCGAAGCCAGATATGTGATAAACTAGAGACACTTCAACTCTCGGCGGTCGTTCCCTGAAACATGAGAAGCCTTCAGGACTATAGACAGATATTGGCTATATGCTTTTTCTGGATCTTTTTTGGCTACACTGAGAGCAAAATTACCTGGCAAATCGTTACCCCGATACACTTTCCTGGCAAACGATTACCCCAAATGGAGAATTATTCAACGGCTGAATTCACCATTTGGGGTAATCGTTTGCCAGGAAAGTATATCGGGGTAACGATTTGCCAGGTAAGTTTGCTCTCAGTGTAGCAATCGTCCCATATCATTCTGACTCGAACTATTAAAGGCGCACCCCGAGCTAATTTTACTCTCCGCTCTGGCAACACTCTCTCGTAGACAACGTAAACGAGAGAGCGTTGTCAGAGCGTCTTGAGTACATTTTCTTGTTTTCCGTACAATGTTTTCATCATCACATTCGCAATCTTCTTCATCTTCGTTCATTTAATAGTGTAAGTCGATCCTTCATTCTCTCATTATTACTGCCCATCTATGCATATTTATCCTCTATATCCGATATATTCCTTCATCTTCTCCTTCTTCTTCTCATCTATCCATAGTCATTCACTGTCAATAGTCATCGTCCCATGACTCCGGGGCAGAGTCCCGATCACCATTTAAGGTGCTCCCCAAATGCGTAAAGGCAAGCTCCGAGCGAATGTGAAGCTCTCCGCTCTGGCCACACTCTCTCGCCGAGAGAGCTTCAAATTCGCTCGGAGTGTGACTTAAAAGTCTCTGGCTCTCACTCTCATTTTGGCTTTAGCAACAGTTACTGTCATCGTTTCTGTCACTTCGGTGACAATGACATTTAATCCTCTAAGTTATTCTCGGTACTCTCAATCGCTTACAATTAGAATTTCTCAAAATGATAAATTGCCTTATAGGCATCTCCGTATGTGTAGGGAATTTTGTGTGAGTGCATGCCCGGAAGGAAAGTATATGTATGGTTGCTATTGTTTCTATTAGCATCGATTCCTTTTCTCACTTCTCCCTGTCTCTTAACAACCGTGAGAACCATTTTTTGTGCTGGCACTCGTATAAATTTGTCAGTCTTATGAGAATGACAATCAGGCTGTACATGTTATTCCTGCTGACAGATATCCAGTTAGTCCATTGGCGCGATCATTGAATATTCTTAATGTTGGAAAAAACATTTAAAGGGCCCGCCTTGTATCTTGTACGCGATATTTCGTGCATAAGTAATTTTCTGCAACCCCTTAAAAATCTGACTACTGCTGTTTTTCCAATTATCATATATCGATTTCCTTAATTGTAGCTTAACAACAGTCTTTTTCCGAATGTTTTTGTTGTACTTCTCGTGACTATTTCCCTTGCCATCAATATCTTGAGAAGATCAATGGACTCTGTTCTACTTTACGGTAAAATTTCTTGCGACCGGTAAATTAGAAAGGAACCGATCAACGCAGTATTACTAGTATCTCTATTCGTCGTTTTCGATGACTGACACTACTGACGATCAATTAAAGCGACACCCCAAGCTAATTTCAAACTCGCCGCTCTGGCCACACTCTCTCGCTTTCTTTGTCTACGAGAGAGTGTTACCAATGCGGAGAGCCAAATTCACTTGGGTGTGCCTTTAAGACGCACAGTATGAGCGAGTAAAAGATCACATGTTATTACTATCATACTTGCGACCCAAAAAATCCTCAATTTCTGTTTTTTCTATTATGTTTAAATCTACACCGTATTGCTTTATTTTTTGATCGAATCCCATTAACAGAGTTCCTAATCATTGAAAAAACATTAAAAATAATGCGCAAGGCTTGTAGAAGTCTATTTCCTAATGTGATTTGAGGGAGTGGCAGTAAACTTATTCCAAGGTGAGGCCTATCAAGAGTAATCTAGTGATTCTAATGAGTTCTCCTTCTCCCTCTCCTTTTCCCTCTCCCTCTCCCTCTCCCTCTCTCTCTCCCTCTCCCCCTCTCTCGCTCTCCCTCTCTCCCTCTCTCCCTCTCCCCTCTTCTCACCTTCCCACCCCTAGGGGGTCTCATCTTCGCATCCCCTAATAGACTGTCCTATCTATCACTTCTATTCACTACTTCTCTAATGGACTCTTTTCATTGAGATCTATTCACAAGTTGGAGTCGTCCATTAGTGCGCTCCGATTGAATTCAATAAGATTACGGTAATCTCGCCGTATGTTTAGTACTGTATTGTATTATGATAATGATTTTGCGCTTGAACTTTCAATGGCTGGCTCAAAGTATTTTTTCGATAATATACATTAGACATGTCCCTTCGCTGTCAGAGCACATGTCTTGTGAATAGCTGAGATCATTTCTGCGCTCCGATTGAACTCTCAGATTACTGTAGCATTTAATATACCTTTAACTAGCACGGAACTATTGGGGAGGGAATGGTTGTCATCGAATGACTGATTAGTCTGACTATAAGCGTGCTGCTATCCGATACAAGGGTTTCTTCGACACAGTGTACTGTATAACAGTAACAGTATAGCACTTTATCAAGATTAGCTAAGCATTCTTTCCACTGAATCTGAAGTACTGAAGTAATTGTACTGAGCTTTCATCTATTATGCAACACTCAAGATCAACTTCTGGCTTTGCATATTTCTATTCATAAACTATCCACATCATTATACTCAACTTGAACATCTCCCTCCATCACTCCCTCTTTTTTCACTTCTCTCTCTCCCTCCCTCTCTTTCTCTCTCCCTCCCTCTCTCCCTCCCTCCCTCCCTCTCTCTCTCTCTCCCCCCTCTCTCTCTCTTCTCTTCCGTCTCTCCTCCCTCTCCTCTCCATCATCAATTCAATTTGAATCCATGTTCATTCATTCTATTCATTCATTCACTCATCTCTTTCACTCCCCTTATCTCATTAACTTTTTCGAATGACCCAATCACTACAGTACCATCAAATTGACTTCTCTCCCTCTCCCTCTCCCTCTCCCTCTCCCTCTCCCTCTCCCTCTCCCTCTCCCTCTCCCTCTCCCTCTCCCTCTCCCTCTCCCTCTCCCTCTCCCTCTCCCTCTCCCTCTCCCTCTCCCTCTCCCTTTCTCTAATTGACTCCATCTCATCTCAATCACTAAGTTGTCCTTCTAAGAGAGAGGACGTTTTTTGCTCGACAAAATTTGACCACGCGAATGGTAGAAAAAGCGGAAAGGGATGACCAATGAAGCAGGAGATAAGAATGAAATATGGAGAGGGAGAGGTAGAAGGAGAGAGAGAGAGAGGGAGGGGTAGAGGTATAGGGAGAAGGAGAGAGGTAGAGGGAGAGGGAGAGAGGGGAGAGGGAGAGAGAGAGGGAGAGGTAGAGGGAGAGGGAGAGGGATAGGGAGAGGTAGAGGTAGAGGTTGAGGAAGAGAGATAGGGAGAGGTAGAGGTAGAGGTTGAGGAAGAGAGATAGGGAGAGGTAGAGGTAGAGGTTGAGGAAGAGAGATAGGGAGAGGGAGAGGGATAAGGAGAGGGAGATGGAGAGGGAGAGGGAGAGAGATAGGGAGAGGGAGAAATCTCCTCCAAAAAAAAACGGATGGCGCCTCACTTCCGTCAGTCTAATCATATTCAGTATTAGTGGCACTCCAATGATTTCTATAATATCTCATTATATAGGGGAATGAGGAGAGACGGAGGGAGAGGGAGAGAGAGGGAGGGGGAGAGAGAGGGAGAGAGGGAGGGGAGAGAGAGAGGGAGGGGTGAGAGAGAAGGAGAGGGAGAGAGGGAGAGGGAGACAGGTTAGGATACGGTCAATTTAACACCAATGAAGGCTTTCACTGTTTTTCATGACTCAATCGTTCTAAGACAACAATTACTCTAAATGATTGCCTAATAAATAGGATCGATTGAATAAATCACATATGAAGAATAACTATATTTATTTTCCATGGTCCATCATTCATTTCATTTCATTTACAACACATTTCTCATGAGTTCGTTAGGTCTAAGGCTCTGTTGTGCACAGA